>VSDK01002424.1:277051-340507 GCA_009767595.1 Symbiodinium kawagutii | reverse complement strand
GCTGCTGCTGCTGCTGTCGTCGTCACTTTGACAACCTTGGCGCTAGCAGCGTCTCTGAGCTTCGTTTGAAACCCAGGTGAAAAACAACTACCAAAGGTTGAGACTCACGGCTCATTTCACCATGATGAAAGGAGATTGCTTCAAGTGTCAAAGACCAATCAAAGTGGGAAGACAGCACTGTACAGTTGCTTGCAGTACATGGCACACTTGCAAGCAATCCACTACCAACGGATCCAAGCTGATTCTGCAGAAAACTGGCGGGTTTGAAAGTCTGCATAGGACTGCGAAAATCTATGAAAAATCTTCTGTATGCAAAAGCTAAAGAGTGCACTTTGTTGCAGCGGCTCTGCTTTCAAACACCGCCATCTAAGTGTTTCCACAAGATTTGGGTACCCGCAGTCTCTCTTGGTACAAAAAATGAGATGGAGAAAAATCTAGGAAACAACTATCGCAAGCAAGTTCCAATAAACTATTGTCAGCAACAGATTAAGATTATAAAAAAACTATCTTGTCATGTCCAATAAAAATATTCATTAGCAAGTACTACGGGAGCACTGAATAGATCCATATTAACAAATAACCTCCAACTTCAGCGCAAATAGTTGGGTTGAGTGAGCAATCTCCGATTGGTTGATATTTACATGAGCAGTAAGCATTTTACACTCAGATCACGGCTAACCATTAGTTGGTTAATTCCTAATCATTAGGAAGCAGCATGAAGCAGCCATTATTCATATGACAAGCTTTGGGTTACCCGAAGTTATGGACAGACCCACATGCTTCGCACGGCTCTGCGGCTCCGCTGTGCGTTCATGTGGACCAACCCCTTGGAGGGCGGCCTCACAGGAGACAGTCAACTCTCAACAACCAATCACCATTCCATCAAGGCTGTTATTAACCATTGAATATCCATTAAACAGGTCTGAATAACATGCTTCCATCATGCTTGACGGCTCAATAACCACTAAATAACAACACTTCAATAACCATTGAACAGCTCTGAATAACATGCTTCCATCCTGCTTGAGGTCTGAATCATCATGGAATAACCATGAAATAACCATTAAACGGTCTGAATAACATGCTTCCATCCTGTTTGAGGTCTGAAGAACCATGAATAACCACTAAGTAACCATTAAATGACCATTAAACAGGTTCGAAAAACATGTTTCCATCATGTTTGAGGTGTCAATAACCATCCAATAACCATCAAACAGATCTGAATAACATGCTTCCAGATAACCATAGAATAACCATTAAACGGTCTGAATAACATACTTCCATCCTGCTCGAGGTCTCAATAACCATTCAATTAAAAATTCAATATTCATTATATAAACAGGTCTGAATAACGATTAAATAACCATTGAATAACCTTTGAACAGGTCTGAATAACATGTTTCCATCTTTGAGGTGTCAATAACCATTGAATAACCAGTAAATAACCATTGGATGACCATTGAAGGGTCTGAATAACATGCGTCCATTATGCTTGAGGTGTCTATAACCATTAAATAACCATTGAATAACCATTGAACAGGTCTGAATAACATGCTTCCATCATGCTTGAGGTCTCAATTACCATTTACCAATGAATGACAATTAAACAGGTCTGAATAACATGCTTCCATCATGCTTGAGGTTTGAATAGCCATAAAATAAGCATAAATAAGCCTTGTGAAGAATGAATCATCTACAGTAACAAGTACTCGATCGCCTTTGCTATTGAAGAATCGAAACAACAACCATGGAAAACCATGGTCAATGAAACATGTCAAGGATTGTTGTCGGCAGTTGGTGAAACATGGTTTCCCGTCTTTTCCATGTTGCCACACCTCGAAACATTGACCACCAACTGATAGCTCGGCGCACCCTGCAGCACCCTGCCGCCTTCGCGGACGATCGTCAACCCCAGCGTTGCAAGTTGCTGCCCAGGGTCTGATCGAAGCAATCCAACTTCCTGAGGAAAAAACAAAATGGCCGACAGAGACGTGTTACACGCGTCCACCCTACTTGTTTGGCAAGTTCAGGAAGAGCTGTTGTTAAAATCAAAGCATCTGGACCAGTTGCCAAATGGGTGTGGCGTTGCCTTTGAACGACAGACGCTGTCGTGCATTCAGCAAAGTTTGGAGGTTCAAGTCCTCCCTGGTCCGCTTTCATTTTCTGTTCGTAGTTCTGATGTTTTTCCAAGCTTAGCCTTGGAGGGCGTTCTTCAACAGCTATGTAACGTTTGCAATCACGTCATGCGCTTTCCCTTCACTGTCCGAACAGAACCCCTCAAACAAGCACAAAAGGCGCGGAATCTGCTAAATCTGCTTCAAAATCTTCAAAGAGCTCCGTGTTGTTTTCGAAGTCTTTCCCGTGGAAACACCATTTTCATCCATTTTCCATTGAAGTATGTTGATTGAAGAAGTTTTTTCTCCACCATGCCCCCATGGCTCCCATGGCTCCCATGGCTCCCCTGGCTCCTGGACATGCGCGCCAGTAGCTCTGACATCCGTTGATCCGTTTCGGTGAGGGCATCGGTTTCATCGGCCAAGGCCTGCTGAAGACGTGGGAACCGCTGGGGTTATGACATGCTATGGCTGATTATTTTCATTATTATCGTTGTCATTGATCATTATGAGATATCATCAGCATTCATCAATCATTAGATAGATATCAGTAGCATTCATTGATCATCAACTACCTATCACTAAGCATCACTGGCCATCACTCATGGGATGCCCAACACTAGGATCCTACACTGAGTGCTGCTGAGTCTACACCGGCTGACAGCATGGCCACATATGGCGTATGGTCAAAATGTTTGTTCCCAGAAATGACGTTAAAGACTCATTTAGTTGGGAGCCCGCTGCTTGGCGTAATTGTTTGCGGAGACCCTGCAAAATTGTGCGAAAAACAACTTGATGTAAACATTTGGTGCAATACACACTACCGCGGGACTTTTGCACTCTTTTTGTTCACTCGTCTTAGGGTGAGGTGTCACTTTCTTTGGATGATGAGTTGTTAAAATTGAATTCCTAAATGTAACAAGCTGCAACATGGATGGTCATCTAAGGAGATGTCCTCTGAACAACCAGAAATGTAAACTTTTGCTAGCGCCGCGCTAGCGCCACGCTAGCGCGAAATCGCGACTTCATTTTGGAAAAAATGATCACTGAATCACATTTTCCCAGTAGATCAGTTTGCTAGCGCGGTGCTAGCGCTGCACTAGCGCCTAGCTGGTGTTTTGCTGCATTTAGCTGGGGGCCCGCCACATAACGAAATTGTGAAGCACGCAACAACATTGGCATTAACGTCGTTTTATATAAATTCTTTGACCATGAATTTTGGCCGCATGCCATATGGCCACTGTGCACAAGCCCACCTGCAGCTCCTCACTGATGGGATTGAAGGTGTCCCACTGCCCCATGAAACTGCCCACCAGGTCTGATACCTTGGGCAGCGGTGCCGACACCCAGCAAGCTAGTACCACCATGCACAAAAATCACAACATGAACAAAATCGCTGCTGCATGTAGCAGCAGCAACCAACAGCAGCGGCACCCACAACAGCAGCAGCAGTGGCACCCACAACAGCAGCGACCAAACCTCATCATATTGACACCTATCCGGCAACAACAGCAGCAACAAACGGCAGCAGCACTCAGCCAATCACCCTTGACACCTATACGGCAACAGTAGCGGCACCCAGTCATGTGCCCTTCAGAACAGGGGCACCCATCCAACCATGTTGACGCCGCCCATTTCTCCTATGCTTGAAGCAAGAAGCCCAAGATAGCTTGGGGTAGGACCAAGTCCCCCAGCATGAAAAAGAATGAAAACGAAGCACGTCCCTAGGGAGCCCCACCTCAGCTTTCGTTGCCTTCACCTTTTCCTGGAACTCGGCAATGGCCTGGCCCCGAGAGCTCCCCTGAAGCGAAACTGATAAGGGGCTGTTAACGACGTAGGTCTTAGCATGGCCATGGCCTAATAACCATGTTCAAGAATGTGCGGAAACCACCTATCTTGAGACTACAGGATCTACACAAGCGTAATTGTGCATTCTTCGAAGGTCGGTGTGGGAGTTCGACATGGAGTTCTGACACTTTCTGCATGGTACAGCGGAATGAGGCATCACTGAGGACAACATGTTCTATACGTGTGCTGCATCGGAATATCATCGTTCTTTGCTTCGGGGTCCAATCTTGTTACTACGGCCACAGTCCCTGGTTTCTGCAGGCACCAGCGATTTGCAGGCCGCCAGCCTTGTCACAATCGCCTGATTGCCCGCTGGGGCTATCCATGCTGTGCCCAGCTGTGCCCTGAAACTTCCAGGTCTCCTCTAGTCTGCCTCTAGCGCCCCCACTGCATGGCTCGGGGTTTCGACCATCAAAAAAAACGTCCAATCCGGCAACCAGGTTGGCAGTTCCCCTTTAGGTGATGCAACATCTTTGAAGACCAAGCTACCTCAGCGACACCTGGAATTGCCAACTCATGTGCGTCGCATTTGCTCATTGGGGAAGTCTGAAACGACATGAAATGACCCATGTCGACAATGTCGATGTACATACAGTTTCCTGCGTTTCCTGCATTTCCTGCGTTTCCTGCATTTTTGTTGCCTAAAAAATGTGTGAAGCATTTGGTACGTCACATGTCTTCACGTGTCTTCACATGTCTTCACGTGTCTTCACATGTCTTCACCACGCTTCCATGATCTTCACAGCTGGATACGGCTGGATGCTGAGAGTCCCACTGGTCAGCTCTCTCTTCACCAGCTCCAGATGTCTTCGAGTTGACAACTGCCGTCTCCGAACCTTCGAGGCGACCGCATCGCACAGCCACCCCATGTCGTGTGTCGTGTCATGCTGAGCATGGTGAGATTTGAGCTGTCGTGAAATCTGTGAATGACACAGCATGAACTTCAAAGGTAATGATTCTGAGCATTTTGAGCATTTTGCTGAACCATGGTTAATAGTGGTTATTCAATGTTATATATAGTGGTTCACAACATCCGCAACCGTTGGGACCTCAAATTGATCGTGCTCAAACAAGCTACTACCTCGCCTGGAACCCTTGTGTCATCGTTGCTCCACTGGTACACCCGGGACCTGCCTCATTCACTTCTGAACTCACGCGCTTGAGTTCCAAGTGAAAGCGGGCCTCAGCCAACCGCCACTGGATTTAGCTGAACATTGAGGCGGTTCCAGGGATCCTGAGCATCCGATTCGCCAACCTTGGCTTCGTTGACATTTTGATCAACAGTTGGATCTGGTGCATTTTCCACCGGGGGATCGCAGAAGTCTCAACTGCGTAGAATCGATTCTCCCTGGTATTCAAAGATACACAACATGAAACCTGCCATTGCCACTGCCTACTCCATGATGCAGGTGGTTTTCACTGTCTTCGAAGCCCTGACGACATGCACAAATCGGTTCATAAGTTCATAAGGATTTTGATAACGGACTGCAACAATCGATATCAATTAACCAATTACTGTAACAATCAATATCAATTAATTACATTCACTTGCCATCTCCCGACAGTATCTACGAGATTCGACTTCAGTATCTACTAGCTGCTTGATGGAGTCCGCGATCATTCGAGCAATACCATCGTAAGTCCCAATATCATCTCCATCCTAACCAATTGTATAATGCCCTGATCATCTGTTCCTTGTAGTCCAACTACAGCTGGGCTTGTAGGTCTGTTCAAGACCTGCGAAATCGAACCACCGGCCGTTGTTGTGTGGCATCGTTGCCTTTCAGAATTGAAACTTCAGTGTTCCCAACATGAACTTCCGTGTTTTATTGCTTTACCACCTAGTTCTGATGGTTCACGTTAACAAATAAGAGAATGCAGCATGTTGCTGATACCTCGACAAAAAGTATGAAGCTCTGCTGTCTTTCACTGATTGTTAACCAACAGCAGTCCCTGTCTGACTCAGGTCTCCCCCCCTTTCCGGGGCGCTGAGGCAAGAAAAAACTTCACTGGCTACCTCAGGCTTTCCTGATTTCTGGACAAAACCAAACCAGATTTAGAACGGTTGAGTGTTCATAAAAGTATTATATAAAGCCATCAAATAGTCTCAAAGTCTCAACCATCATTCCTGACTCTTCTCAACCACTACTAAGCCTATCAACCACAATTACCATAGCGCAACCACCATTTCACGGTATTGACCATGACCAACTAGAATAAATCATGAACAATCAGCGTCAATACAAATTAACTGTCCACGTGCGCTACCATTAGTTCTCATAACCATTATCAACCGCTCTCACACATTACTAACGATGGTCAACCATCATCAGTCATTGTCACCTTTGCAAGCATCGTACTAGACCATACACTTAGAATCGTTGGTGGTTTATCAACCATTGTCAACATGTGTTGCCATTGTCAGCCAATACAGCAAATAATCATATTCAACAATTATATCAACCATTGCTCATCAATATCAACCATATTCACCGCCGTTCACCATTACCTTAATATTCACCATGCAAACACTCACCATTATCAACCATCGTCAACCAGTATCAATGATCAACCATTATTACATATTATTACTGACTGTAATCTATTGTTATCATGATTATTCACCAGTTCTTCAGCATGATTATATTCACCATTTTGAACCAAGTATACATATCAATGATATCACTAATTATTAACCAACATGACTAACCAATCACTCTACAAGTGATAATTCACCCATTCAATCTCTGTATTAACCAACATGTTTAACCATATATATATATATATATATCAACCACTGACTATTCACCATGATATTCACCATGATATATCAACCACTGACTATTCACCATGATATTCACCATGATATTCGCCAACATTATTGACCAATCATAACAACCATCAGTTGATCAACCGTCTGAGGCGATAGCCCCTGCACTGGGTGAAGTGGGCGACCCAGGATCCTGACCACGGGATCCGGTTGGAATGGCATGGTCCTCCCGGTGTAAAATGGTGAAATATATCTGGCTGATGCTTGTTGAGAATGGCTGATGCTTGTTGATAATGGTGAAAAGATGCCTAAATGAATGATGATTAACAATGGCTGATACATGATTCATAGTTGAGAAATGTTGAGAATTGTTGACAATGATTAACATTGGTTGATACATGATTTGCATTGGTTCAGAATCTGATCCCTTTAGGTTGACAATGGTAGGTTTCACGCTTAAATGAAAAGGAGCACTGGTGGTTCAAGCAATCCGACCAAGGACTCATGATGGCTGAATGGCTACCCAACCCCTTGGATTCCCAGTGATCAATCCTGGCACCGCAGCCAGTTTTGCACCAAGAATCTATGGGAATCATTACCAGAATTGATCAATGGTAGAATCCTGCAATGGTGTCATTCGAATTTCCATTTGGGTACGATCACACAACTACAAATATGAACGGAACCATGAAATACGCCATCATACTGCTGAATATGGGCTACGATGAACCCCCCCAATGACGAGTAGATCACCAAGACAAGTAGATCCCATTGCTTGTTGGGGATCTCATACAGATTGTAACAAACTCCTGCATGCTTCAAATGATTCCCCCAGGGTAGCTGATGATTCTTTTCATCCTCAGTTGCGATCTAGTAATCTATGCCCGACAGAAACCGCAGACGCAAAAAGCATATTCGACAACTTCCTCCAAAGCATGGAGGCTTCCTTTCCACTGAGTATTGATTCATATTGATTCATCCAAATCATTCATCATCATTCATTGATTCATCCAGTTTTCCTTGAACATGGAGGGTTCATTTAAGTTACCCCTGTGGACAGTGTACCTCCATCCGGCATGGCGCGGCCCTGTCCTCGCTCTCCGCAGCCTCTTCGGAGGCTTTGGGTTCCGGTGACCTCTCAAGGAGTGAGACCTCCCTGGAGCTCCCTGGACCTCCCTGGATCACATGGGATCCCACATGTTCAGCCTGGGTGAAAGCAAGCGCCCAAGATCCATCCATCTAACCCCAGCCTGATGCCCAAAGTAAGGCCTTCATCAGCCTGGCACCGCTGAACGCATCGGAATGAAGTACGGTAAGATGTGCTGCCTCTATCGTCCAGTCAAATCTGGTATGATGCTGTATCTGCCCCCCATTTTCTTGCTACATGGTTCTTCGGTGATTGGTTGAAAAAATGAAGTGATATCTGTTGCCTTCTGTTGCTGTGTTTTTTCTAACCTTCGTGTGACCATGGCAGAGATGTCTGTTGAGGCGCTTGTAATTTTGCAGGGTGCTTGTTGAATCTATGACCATCCTTGATGATTTGCAATCATCTTTCCATTCTTTCACCTTGCCTTGAAATTTGAAACTTCGCATAGCTTCCCAGGCCAATTATGCACAGCTAAGTGTGGTCCCGGATGGACATGGCACATGCCTGAAACTCATTGCGTTTTTGAAAGCACCATCCCATGTGCTATGTCTGAATGATCGACTGAGGAGAACGACATCACAAGGTGGACACTTGAGCAAACATGACAAATGTTCCCAATGTGAGTCACAAAGACCACACTGAGGACAAAAGCTGTGGGATTCCCGAAAGCTTCTTCCACCGTTTTGCATTAACGAAAAGCCGCCGAAAGCCACAACGCGGAAGCGCCGCTTGAGAGTTCCCCTCTCATGACCAAGTCTTGCAGCCAAAGCTTACGCTTTGCTCAGGAACCAACTCCAAACGAAAAGCCACTGAGCCCCGTCAGCACCAGTGGCACTAAGATGTTCAACAGCACAGGCTTAAAGACACGCGCGCACGGCACGGTGAGAAGAAGATCAGCGCGTTCTTATGGCACACCACACACCCCGCGGTGAATCGTATCTCAATCGTAGCCATCGACAGGCTCCAGCCTCTGAAAAATCAGCGTGTTGCGAGATGTCAAAATGACATCATCATTTGCATCATGGACTAATTATGCTTTGTCCCCATTGGCAAAATGCAATCGGCACAAGTTATCATGTGGGAGTTCCCAATAGGCTTACCCCACTTGTAGCGGTGGGCCGGGGGTCTCAAACATTTCATCATCAACAACAACAGGACCCAAATAGCCTGCCGCCGCAATCTGCTGGCCATGGGCAAACTTCCTCAGTGATAGTTCACCCTTCTCCATTCGGAGGGTTAAGCTGATCGCACCAAAGCAAACAGTCAAATCACGTCCATTCCAAGCACCCAGCCAGAAGAATGTAGACGGCAGTCAGAATGCAAACGACCTGGAAACAAGATGGGATAACATGGCTAACCACATGGGTCGGTACATACAATCATCATTGCTGCTGCGAAAGCAACTACGCAATGACTTCACACATGCGCACACACACACACACACACATCGGACACTTCAGTGTTGTAAACAATCCTGTTGGGTGCCTCAGTTCTGGCTTTAGCTTGTAGCATCTCGTAGCCTGTAACTTCAGGCATTCTGATCCCCTACTATTAACCATTACAATCACCATTCAGGTTCACTTCAGGTTTAGAAGGTTCGATGTCCCTGGCATCAGCAGACGCCCCAGGGCCTACACTTTTGCTTCTTCTCATGGGCCATCCAACAGCCAGCGCGGGCAGTGACGAGGAGATCTGCCAGCAGCGCGACTGGGGAATGTCTAGCGAATAATGGACATGCTGAAACCATTCACCGGTGGTAATATGTGTTAACATATGTTAATAATTGTTAACATATGTTAATACTCGTTAATATGTGGCCAAATGATGAAAATGATGTGAAATGATTTCATATCTGTGTTGGTGAATAATGATGTCTTGACGATGTCATATGAAAGTATGATTGATGATATGGTTATTGACATAGGAAAAATTGTGCTCAACGAATTTCAATGACCATCCAGACTAATGTTGGTTGAGAAGTAACAACAATATGGGTGTTTCTCGAAATAGGGGTACCCCCAAATCATCCAATTCCAACCATATGGGGAAACACCATTTTGAAAATAGCAAGTAACTGGTAGTACCACAATATCGGTGTTTCCAACCATCTAATTGTAGGTAGTAAACATTAGTAAACTATTAGTAAACCAACCATTTTTAGGGACCCATATCCACCGCAGCATCACCATAGATCGCCGCTTCGCCTTCCGTGGCGCCGGCCGAGTCAGTAGCCGGGGCTCCGCGTTGCAAGGCAGCGGCCAACGGCGCCTGAGATCAGCCATGGCGGCTGTGGCGGAAGACCGTGGGACATCATGGGACCACCCCCCGTGGCAGCGACGGAGGCAGTTGGGTTACACCGAGCGCAGTCGGTAGGCTATGCCGGGCTACGCCGGTGATCACTGACTTAGCATGTCATCTTCAGCTCCCGATCTCAGGGCTTCGCATGGCATTGGAAGGATCTGCTCGCGGGGCTCCGGCCGGGGCGCTGTGCAAGCGCCTGGTGAGCAAGCTCCACCCCCTTCACGCGCACTGAATCCCGTTATGAGCAAACAAAAAAAGGCCTTATAGAAATCCATCGACCCCCAAAAAAACGAAGATCTTTTATGCTGGAAATCGATCTGGAAATCCTTTATCAGCTGCGCCGAAAACCTTGACTCAAAGTCGTCATGGCGGCCTGCTGGATCGGTTGGCTTTCTGCAACACTTCGGACTTAGAGCTTGGGATCAACTCTGCAATCGCGGCCCTGGGAGGTGCAGATCAAGGATTCAACATGGATTCGTGGCACATTATGTTCAGCATTTGAAATAGTTTCAAACATTATATATTAAAATAGTTTCTAATAGTTTTTCAGCATTTAAAATCATTTTTGGGTGTTTCTAAATGTTTCTAATCTCTTGTTGAGTCTGCAATGGTCACCAAGTTGATCAAAAGCGAGAGTGCACTGGGTCTGTGACGGAGAAGGGCTGGGAAAAGCCTCGCACAAGTTTAGCATGTTCAGCTGATTGAAATCGAGCATCACAACAGATTCAGCTGTTCAAAGTAGATGACCGGAGCCCCCAACAGCCATCTGAAGCACTTGTTCATCAGGTCATTGAAGACATGGCGACGTGTCAAGTTGTGCAAATTCGAAGCCAATTGAGCAGTTAGAGTTGTGGAAATTGCCACCGTGTCGTTGATGTTTCTCCCATGGGGCCCTATCGCTGCTTTCCGATATTTTCCCATGAACCTACAAAAATCATGAACCAACACCAGTGGACCGTGACTATAAAGTATCATATAACATGTATTGATTAAGTGAGGATTTCGCCTAGAGGTGTTGGCCACTTCCAAGTTCTGTCTTGCTTTTGTGTTGAAAGTGAAGCCTTGTGTGTACGAATGTATAAATTGTGCTTTCCTTTGGCCTGGGGTCACCTGGTGTGTTCAACGGTAGAGCTATGGTGTTGCAGGCACCAGCTGAGCATCAAATCGACCTATTCTTACCGTTAAGAAGGTAGTATCATGGCCAGGTTGTCCGTGGCAACCAAAAAATCTCAAAATCCGGTCGAACCGGTGAAGAGACCATGGTCAGCATGGTCTTCCATGTTTGCAATGCGGCTTTGAGCCAAACACTGCGAGCGTTTTTGCGGTGGCACGGCTACCCAAATCCTTCCTCAGCTGATGAATCCATCAGCATTTCCTCATCCAAACACCAAGCGGTAGCGAAAACGGTGAAGATCGTCACGCCAGCTTTAATGGACCCCGAAGGAAGCACAAACACGACTGTTGGGGGGGTTCTACAGCACAAGAATTACCCCAAAACAACCAATTCTACACAACACAAACAACTTCCACTTTCCAAAATCTAGACAGATCTAAACAAATTAAAACAAGCAATTCTCTTCGCGGAAAGCCTCCAAGAGTCCACGGTACTTAGTGATCACTCTCAACCCTCCCGAGTTTGGCACCTGACAAGCTACGAGGCAACAGCCCAGAAAGCAAAGGATCACTCCGATGCAGGACCGGCGCCTGGCAGCAGCCAGACCAAGTGCCCATGGCCATGCCATGATTTCTATTGCAAGATGGTTTTCAAATAGCCAAATGGTACTGCAATAGTTGGAGGAAACCGCTAGTTTCGGGGAGCAGCAAGCAGGGATGGCCAGTCTCTGATGATTGGAAGCGCAACAGCCCCACAGAAACACAGCAACAACCATCCCATGCCTGAATTTACTCCCTGTGAGCAGCAGGGAAAACAGGAACGTAAAAACCTGAGTGCAAGTGCACCTGGACTTGAAACTTGGTCGTGCTGCGCTAGCATCCTACTGACGACCAGCAAGTGCTGCTTATCTTTTTTCCAATCGTCCAGCGCAAAAGAATGAAAGAGATATGGTAGTTTCGCTAGTACGGCTATCATTGCATAGTAGGTACATGTAGGTACCACCATGCATGGACAAACCATAACAAACGGATATGTTGATCGATTCTAAATGACGACCACTGCGTTCTTAAGCTCAGGCCATTGGGGAAGTCTTCCCCGCTGAACATCTTCCCAAAGAGATAAGGGGTTCTTTCGTCGTGCAACTTCCACTTGGTCAATGAAGCTGCTGCAATCGTGCAGCTTTCCACGGCAAAGGCGTCTGACATTGGCTGCTATCAAAGTAGCAGCATAGGCATAGCCATCTGTGGCATGCTCGTCCTGTCCGGCCTCCTCCAACGGGTTGATCTTCGCGGTTCCTGTTCGAATGAGGCCTCCAAGATCCACTGCATCTAAGTAGATGGCGTTCGGAAAGTCAACGTCAAAGCTGGAAGAGCCTTCAGAATACACCAGGTCCAGGACTTTCTGGTTGTAGTAGTTTGCTAGCAACCCCCATTCCATGAGTGCTTGTGGGCACACAGTCATGTTTGGAATGCTGGAGCTTGCCGCACAATCCTTCTCCCATTTCTTATGGGACCCAAACGCATCTGGTAAAAATGAAATCTTTGCCGCGTCCTCAATGGCCTGCTTAGGCATGCCGCCAGCCAAGCTGACCAGAAGAAAATGACCCTTGGCACGGCTTTCTTTCATTGCAGCTCCGCCTTGTCTGAAGAACTTCATGGCTCCAACACCATAGCCATTGTTCACCAGGCGATTCTCAATTCGTTGTGCATCAAGGGCAACTTCAGAGCCACCAGTGGATTCCAAGTAATCCGAAGCAAACCACACCAATCGCTGGTTGCTTTCCTGGAGCTTCACCAAAGATGTCTCATTGAGGCTCTGACTGAAGAGCATTCCTCCAAAGACATCTTTCACCTCCTTGAAGAACGCCTGTCGCTCAGCTGGTGTCGTGTCTGGGAATTGGTCGGTGCCACAGGCGCTTGTGCTTCCATGGCGGGATGCCCACAACACCACCAGCTCCTTGGGATGCTGATCCAACCACTGTCGAATTTGCTTCAAATAATCAATGGCCTTGCGCTTGGATTCGCAGCCATGCAAGCAGTACCAATCTTTGGATCCCATGGCCTTGTCTGGACCCTGTGTGTACATGATGCGAAAGTCAATGAAGCGAATGCCACCATCCAACATTTCCGTGACGCTGATCCCTTGAGTTTGCCCTTGACGTCGAACGAAGCGACCACCAGCGATGGGAGTTACGCCGTGCAGGATTTTCGTGATGAAAGGATTCCAGCCTTCGTAGCCATCGCTCAAGGTGTCGCTGAGGTCATAAGTCATTGAATCATGGGTGCCAGGCAAAGACAAATCCAGCAACGTGGCATTCCCCAAAATCGGACTCAACTGCCCCATCCAATTGGACAAGTCCAAGGTGTCCATAGCAGCGCCATGGGAAAGCAATAGGAAAACTGACAGCATCCGCAGCATGGCTTCGCCCGTGAGCAGATCTGCAGTTCAGGAACCAAGCGGCTTCAAATGGCTTCAGCAACCAGTGATCCGATGCAGAATTTTCGTACGACTGCTTGACACGGAGAGAACTCTTGGACCTTTTCATCGTGTATACATGATCAATCAAACCAATCATAACAATCAATCATTTTATCAAACCAAGATGTTTGATGTGTTTAAGCAAAATGTTTGATCATCAATCATTCACCCATTCAACACCCTTGAATGCTTAAGATTCAAAATATATCAAGATGTATATATCGCAGGTGGTTAATCATTCATTTTGAATCAAAATGTTTACCGTTCATTTTGTTAACTTTTGTTCACCATTCAAAATGTTTCATCGTTTCTTTCCACAAAATCGCAGCGTTACGCAGAACAGGACCTGAGGCATCCTGAGGGAGACCCACCGACGAAGTGGAAGAAAGCACCGTGTTCGTGGCCACCTGAGCGTTACACCAATCCCGAAACGGGAGAAACGGTGCTTGGCCATGCGTAGTCATGGTGGGCGATGGTTGGTGGGTCATGGTGGGTGATGGTTGGTCATGCTTAGTCAGGTGGATGGTCATGCTTAGTCAACTGGTTGACTGGTTAAGAAAAGGAAACATCGATGTTTGTTGGAGTGGTTGCATGTGGTGAACTGGTACATGACTGGAAAATCAATGGTCAATAATGATCAATAATGGAGAATAGATCGCTGCCCAGCCAAAAGTATCAATCTACAAACTAGAACCACTTGGATGATCTATAAATAATGCTTCAATGCTTCGTGATTATTGATAAGCTGGCATATAGTAGCTGAGAATAATAATAAACGACAGAGGGCAACTACATACTTTAATTTGGTACATCATGTACATGCATGGAAAGGCAAAACGAAATCATTTCCCGGATGGATCATAATCAAAGGTCTGCAGGCACCACAACTACAAGAGCGCTGCGGGTTGCTGCCGAACGCACCCCACTTTCAGGATCTTATGAGTGACTTTCAATGAGGATTGGCACAAACAAACTTGCTACTTTCAAAGGCCAAATTTTGGCTTACTCATCCACTGCATAGGCACTACGTATATCGTATATGTTACAAAATGTTACAAGTATGTTGCCAATGGTTCAACCCAATCATAGCCGGACGTTGCCAAGACTAACGTAAGGTTTCGGCAACTGGTGAACCCCTTGGATGGCTTCTGAGTATGGGTACACTATGGTGAATTGATGTCGCCTCATCATGCGCAACTCAGATGCTGACAGAGGTGTGCAGCAAACCTCATGGTCAGAGACTGACGAGCAGCAAGAAATATCACCAGCACTACCAACACAAACACAACCACCACCACCTCTAACTACATCCTCCTGCTACTGCTGCTGCTGCTGCTGCTGCTGCTGCTGCTGCTGCGACTACAATAACGAGGACCACAACAACGACCACCACCACCACCACTAAAACTATCGCTACCTCACTACCAAAACCATAAATAATGAAGACCATTCCATGGACGGCTGGATGGATGCATAGAAAAATGGATAGCACATCAAGTCAAAACTTCAAACTATGTAAGTCGTCCCCCATATCTCGGTGTGTGAGGGCGTATGTATGCTTGCTTCTTCACTTGTTTGGTCGGATGTATGTATCTGCTCTACCCATCTGCCTATCTAGGTTTTCTTGTGTTCTATTGTCGTTTCTGTCGACCCATCGATCTATCAGTCTTTGACATTACATATATTTTTTCCTTTTGGGCCCAGTGCATACACAACTTCCAAACGCTGGGATTGATGTCTACTTACTTCCTCTGTGAGTGAAGAGTTGTTCTACAATCAAATCTGCAGCCCATGGCTCTTGGGCAAGGATTCGGGATGAGCTGGGCCGCCCACTCACATTGTACATGCACTGCGAGCAAACCCAGAGAATTCCAACCTGCCAGAACGGAATCAGGTATGTCAGTTATGAAACCTGCAGTTTGTGAATTACCCACTTAAGTTTCCCACATGGTGCGGTAGCAATTCATGGTCTCTGGTTGCCATTCTTCAGAGGGTTTCTGCTCGCCATTTATTCCCAATTTGGGGGAACAAAAGTCGCCAGTGTCTCCCATGTTGACAAAAACGAATACTCAGGGCAGAACAGAGCAGGACATCCTGACGGTTGCTGCCAGGGTCACCTCATGGAGTGCTTGCGCTAACGGCACAGGATCCCATGGCAGGTGGAGATCCCATGGCGGGGTCACAACCCACTGCCGAACCAGGACCAGAGGGGACACCGCCGTTGAGGAGAACTAACCAACGCGCCACAACTGTTGGGTGATAATGGTTGATAATGGTCCATTTTACCCAAATGCCAATGGCTAAACAAGTACACAATAGATTGGCTGACAATAGATTATCAACCAGTAATGGTTGATAATGATAATGATTTATTTCTATTTATTACAAGTACCATCCTTGCATCATGGCCACCATTCACCAACTAATTGCGCACAGTGATCCGTATTCACTGGTTGGGGTGGAGCAAAAAGGCTGCAGTTGGACACCACAGTCCTCTCCGTTCGAAAAGAAACCTGGAGCACCAGCTATTCGAATGTGCTGAGATGCCGACCTCCTGGGGAATTTGGGATCCGCCTTTCCGATCCTTTGACCTTCGTGGAAGCAAGGTGCTCAGGGAGAGAGGAAACAAGAAACGTAGAAGCAAAGATTAATGATTACAGTAAGGGCAGTAACTTGATTCAAAATATGTGAAAACTCATTCCTTGATTTTATTTGGTGATTCATGGCCATTCTTGAGACAAAACGAAAACAGGCAAACTTTGAACTCCACACACGCTCACAATTTGGACGGTTGCTCTTCCAAATGATTCATCCTGAGACCGAAAAGGCGATGGGTCAAACCTTGTACCCCTGGTTCCCCCATTGTTAACCATTGCTTTCCCTATTGTTGTTAGTGATTATCCCCCACTACAGTAGTGGTTGATTGATATCGACCCATAGCCACAACAGGTTCCTTCAAGAGCGAACTTAACTTCCCAAGCTCATCGACTCCACCCATGAAATCTACGGTGCCTATCGACCCGTCCGGCAGAGTCCGTGCCTGCATGGCAGGTATGGCCATAGGAAGATGATCCCAACCACCGAATTGAACAACGTGACCTCAGGGCCGCATGAGTTGATCACCCAGGTCGCCAAAGGCAGGGCTCCAGCAATAATGATCATCAAAACAATAATCACAATAATAATGGCTAAGGATCAAGGATCTGGACACATATGGCTCGGCCATCGACATTCACTGTACCACCTGTCCCCAGAAAAGGTCTCGTGTGTTTCCGCATAGAGGCGAAGATTGTCAGAATCGGCTGGGGCCGAGGCAAACAATGGCTGCTGAAAATTGAATACATCCGTTGCAATCACCTGACATTGGTAAGTTGGTCTCAAGACTAAACAGAATCAGACCAGGCTCAGCACACATCTCCCGGAAAAATCTTTCTCAACCCACCTGAAGTTCAATCCTTTGAGTCCACGGTTAACTTGATGTCTACCATTTTCGGATATGTTTGGTAGACTTTAATGGACAATCTGGGCTGTCAAACAAAACGAGTAAAGCGAAACCCGCCTGCACGGCTGCACTGGAAAAGACCCACAAGAGCAAGCAACCTCCATTAGTTCGGAGAAGACTCTTGCATCATGGCACGGAATGTTCACCAAATAGAATGGAGACCAATGTTGCTGATGCCCGAGGTATCTGGGAAGTCTGTTTCTCAATGCATGTCAACAAGTCGAGGACAGAATCTGATGGACAGCATGAGCATCTCGCAATCTGCTTGGGATCAAGCCCGCCTGCCAGCATCAACATGCCTTCCACATGCCTGCGCTCCAGCATTGAATGTGCCATAGTCTCCATCATGATCTATCATGACAGGTGCTTCCACATTTCACCTTCGAGGATCTTGAGCGTAATCCAAGCAAACATACCGACAGTACATGGAAGAACCACTGCAAAGGACTGGACAAACCATCTCCCATCTGAACACATCTGAACATCAAGAATGAACAAGAAGGATAGAACTAAGTCAACTAATCCATCGAAACTCAATTCCTAAAAACCCAAAAAGAACTCAAAAAAGAACCCAAGAAGAACCTAAACGAATGCTTTAGAAGAACGAAGCACGGACTTCACAGCCACAGCTTCACCTCAGCGATCCACACCCTTTGCTGCGCGCATGCGAACCTGGGTCGCGGGTCATGCACAAGCCGTGAAACTTGGCTCCAGTATAATTGGCAAGTTACTCAGTGATCAGTGTATGCAACTATATAGTACGTAAGTATGTGTAAGTTACGGGTATACAAGATTATTTTGTAGCTTTGTATATTTAGAAGTATAGCCCCATTGTGATTCCTTTAGTAGCTTAGCAAGTATTAGTATACTTGGGAGGCAAGCTACTCTACCCTGATTCTTCACAAAACATCAGAATCTTCAGGCAGTACGTGGTAGTACTCTAAGCTCCTGGACAAAGAAACGGATCAGAGTTTGGGTCATGACATGATGTCGATTCCATACAGAAATCACGACTGCGGCAGTACTTCAGAGTTTGTCTTGGCTCAAACCATCACCAAGCTGACTAAGCTTCAGGCAATCGTCATTCCAATCCATGTTTGTTGCGAAGCAATGATAGCCACGCCATGATAAGCTGAAAGCGTTCAAGCAGAGGGGTGCGCATTTCAAATGCTCAAACATTTTGGTGGGGAAACTGGATGCCACTGGAATGGATCGCTGGACCTTTCTTGGCTTCAAGCCCCATTGCAACCAAAAACAAGACACTTCTGTGTAGCGAAGATGGAGGTTGTCCGCATGTCTATTTTCTCAGCAAGCTACGATGCAGGAGCCAGAATGCATCAAGTCGCAACATCCGAGATTGCTCAACTACCGCCGACCCTTTAGGCCAAGCAAGCAGTATGGGAACAAGAACGGAGAAAGAATACCTAATGTGGACTGAAACTGCAAAAGCAGAGGAAACACCTCAGTGCTTGTGGAGAATTACCAACCAAAAGGCTGAAACACACTTTTCGCGCTGAATCGCTGCGCAATCTCATTTGTACATCAGGTTCTCTCGCCCACGACCTGACCCAATTCAGAGCTGAGCCTACCTGCTCATCTGGTGATCAAGAGCGCATGTCGAATATTCCAAGATTCACAGCCCTTGGATTTCATCTCACAACCAGGACCTGGGATCCGCTTCTCCATCAACCTGTTTTCAACATGTTTCACTTGAGGCAGCCTCGCCCTGCTGCTCTCCATCGCCATCCAATATCTTTGTCTTGATTGGTCTTGACCTCAAGCGCTGCAGGCTGCCAAGGTGGGAACAAGGCCTTTTCAACATCGTTCAACGAAGCTACTGACCCATGCGCATCGTATACAGTATATGGGTGGCCTGAAATTCTAAGGACCTGCATCCCTCCAACTAGAGCCATCCTTGGGCGGCAAGCAGCCTGCATCCTGCATGAAAACACTGCGTCCAAGGCACCTCATCCACTGCACCAAAAGCAAAGCTCTTTGCAGCCGCGACCACTCGTTGTGTCTCCAGCCTGAATGAAGCCTGTCAAGTCGGTACAACTCGGTCACCAAATCCATGACTCTGAGAACTCAATGTCCCAAAAAAACTCTCCTAAACTGCAATCTCCATAAATTTCATCCCTTCAAAACTTGCTTAGCTGCTACAATCCCCAAGCAAATGCCCCGCACCTGTACTGCATTCAGTGCCGCAGTATTTGTCGTCTCCCAGGAACGTCTCGTTGGTGCATGTAGTGCCTGATGTGAATCAAAGTGTGGCATGTCGTGGGGAGGTCCAGCACCGGGTGTGCAGTAGCTTGTGCCATGAAAAACCATGGCTTTCGACTACAGATGCGGTCCATTGACACGCCCTGCAATGGACTTGTCCTTGAAGGTATTTGCCACGGACTTGTTTGCAGACTGAGCCACACAGTTCAAGAGCTTCGCACTCTTCGCAGTCCTTCGAACACTTCTGGCACGTGTTTCCTCAGATCAGGAGCGTTTCCCAGTCACAAAAAATGACGAAACCGCGCAGAGATCCACCAGTTGAGACATTTGAAGCCATAATTTAGAGGTGCAGGAGTGGTTGACCCATCCAGAAAGCCCTCGCCCTTCACGCCCTTCGCATCTGACCAAAGTTCCAATGCTCTGTTCCCCTTGATTGTAGTAGCCCTTCGGGCAGCTCGCCACACAATCCTGCATCGGCGCAGTCCATCAGTCAAATGGCACAGACACAGTAAAAGTTACAAAAATAATAACGGATAGAATGTATATTTAGATCGAACTATATATGTATGTACATGTATATGTGTACCTATCATGTATGTTGAACTGCATAATGTACTCATATGTAGATGTACGTAGATACACGCGCACACACACAATAATAGATTCCTGTAATCTTGAACGTCCCTAGAATCCCTGAATGCATGTCAATTACAAATTTCTTCATGGATTGGGTCTGCTAGAACTGCAAGGTTCTATGGTGCTGCAAAATGGGAAGAAGGAGAAGAGACAAGGTTTTCTGCTGGATCTCTGATGCTTCACTACATCCTCCTGTGTTTCGACTTTTGTCTCTGTCCCACCAAAGGCTCTCCTGATCTGCACTAAGATAAGTGTTGCGCCTGCACTCCAAACACCTGAGCGGATGTGATCCGAGCTGTCATTATACATGCACGTGTATGTATTTGTAAGTATGCCTATGCAGGTGTTCAAGTAGTACAGGTCGCTGTATTTGCCGCTCTGGGTTGGACCACATCTAAATGCCATCTCAGCCACTCGGTAGCAGAAAGGCATTGGTTGCAGTTCTCACTGCAGGCTTGGCATGTGCGCCCGACGGCCCGGAATCCTTCTTGAAAGAATCCATTGGGACATTCATCTGGCGGCTTCCGGTGTGGCAACGTGTTTGGAAATGAAGTTTGATGAAGGTTGATGAAGGTTGATGAAGATTGATCAAGGTTGATGGAGGCTACCATTGGTCAACTGTGGTTACCAATGGTGATGATCACAAATAGTGATGCTTAAGAGGCCTGTATTTTGTTTGTAGCTAGTTATTAACGTGATCAGTGATCAACATTGATCAACCATCTATGAGCCCATCTGGTGGCTGGCTAACAGGGACTCTTTATCGTCATGAAGGGCCAGCTGTCATGGCCATTGATAAAGGGTCAGCATTGCTGGATTTATGAAGGTGGCACAATGTTCAGAAGTCATGGCTAATCACGATGGATTAATGTATTTTGATAGGGAATAGTGGCCAACCATCGATAATCCTCGTCAACAAACCCATATTATGTATTCGTATATAGTCATAGTCAATCAAAGCCATTCATCATTCAACTCGTCTCTCTGGCGACAAAAGCACCTAAAGCAGCGACGACAACAACAACAACAACAACAACAACAACAACAACGACAACGACAACGACAACGACAACGACAACGGTTGGGTGTTCGCCAGTGTTCCAACCGGAATCCACCCCCTTTAGAGAGCCAGCTCTCATGGCCACGATCCCAGGCCTTCGCACTGCTTCATGGGAGTCATGTAGGTGTTGTTTTTGCACTCGGTGCCTAGGTCGACAGCAGCGGTTGAAACGGCATCTTTCAAGGCGGGAACAGTATCCTACAGTGCCGTGGTTTTCAACTGCAAAGAATGTCCAGAATGGATCAAAACGTTGCAGCTCTTGGGATAATCACGCCAAAAACCTTGCTGTGAAATAGCTTACTTTGAGCCATCTCGATATCAAGCAATAACAAGGCACTCTGCCAATATAAGTCGAAAAACTCCAAGTGGACAGCTCGGATTGTTTTCACTACATGTTGCTCAAGCCTTACTACCAGTCCACTCGTCCTTGGAATCCCGCTCGACTCTGAACAAACTACTGCACTACTGTGCTTGATCAGTGCCGAAAGCTTGCAGGTGAGCAGCAAATTTGGCTGTTGACGCAGGTATTGCAATTCTCAGGACACTCCAGACAAACGCGCCCCACATCTCCTTAGTTGTGCTCGACTCAAAAGTTTTCCCAGCTGGGTGGTTCTACAATTTTGGATGTGTATGATGGTCGAACATCTGTGGCTACATGTGGCTACTCTTTTCAACAGACTCGTCCACTGCAGAAACTTATGGGCGTGTTGATCCGAGTCAATTTTCCAGGAAGCACCTAGCTCTGTCTATACATTGTATGTTGAGAAGGTCGCAAGGACAGAGCTCCTCTATGTGAGCAGTTGCTATTGCCTCAGTTGATTCAAGTCACCTTCCCCATCTTCAAAGTAGCCAGCTGGGCATGCCTCAGATCTCCAATGGCACAGCACAAAGAGTTGAAAAGCCAAGGTATGGCAGCCGGTGCAACAGCACCAACTTTTGGATGGTGATCTGCGTAAAGAAAAGGTGATGTGTGTTGGTGGTGATAAGCCACCATGTATGGAAAACCCGTTTTGATTCGCACAAAGTTGGTATTTCTTTTCTTGTGTTGGCGACTCATATCAACCCTTGACGGTTAACAGACAGTGGTTTCCTTTGGTGGCCCCCGGTCCATTACCCACTGTCAAACATGTGGTGTTCTGATCTCATTGTGTTGATCCGCCTGTTGCAACAAAAATGGTGAAACCCATTCACCAGGGTCGGAACCACCACAGTTGACGAGGTCGAAAGCAAAGCGATTTAGATCCATATCTAGAATACGGTATATGGTTTTATCTATTTTCAGAACAATAAGGTTAGATATTTAGGCAACAAGCGAAAATAAAGTGGGGTTCACTCAAGAGACCATGACCCGGGATGCTCAAAGAACCCAGCTCCTCCTTCGGCAAAGGCACCGTGGTGCACCAGTTGTAGTGAGTCAGGTACTTTGAAGCCTTGCACTCCAAGCACCGGTCCCACCACTCACACCTGGATTTGCAATGGCAAACACTGATGAAACTGATGAATGAGGTAAGCCATGGTATATAGTCTCACTGCCACGACTCACGGTGTTTCATCTGAATTGCCACAGAACAAAGCAGCACAACACCACTTTTAGATCCAGCCAAGTCCAAACCCAAAGTCGCGGGGCTGTTGGCTGAGATCATGGTTGCAAGCTATTTCGCAGCAATGATCTCATGATAATCCTAACCTTTTCACCGGTATACACCAATGGCCTTTGATTGAAATCAAACCATTGGAATATCTACGATCACCATCCTATAGCTATTTTATCACCATTTTCTCACCATTTTCTCATCATCTATCACCATTTGATCACCATTTGATCACCATTTCTCACAACCCACGAATGATCACCATCCTCCATTTGATCACCATTTGAGGATCTGGTGGCCCACCAATCAACAAAATCAGCAGCGCCGCATCGTTCTCCGAGGCGCTTGGTGCAGTTTTCGGCGCAGAGCTGGCACACACCGCCCACACCATCGACGCCGGGGAGACTGAAGAAACCATCTGGGCCTTACAGCAGTAGCTGCAGTAGCTGCTGTGAGTGTGGTGGGTTTATGTTGGGTTTTATTGGGTTTTATGGGTTTAAATTTTATATGTTCCATTGTGGTGGGTATATGTTGGTTGTTTTGCTTCATAAACAATTATTGCTGTTGATTTTATGGGGTTTGATTGGCTTGTTGGTTTTTGTGGTTGATGTTGCAATTAGAAACCAACTTGTGGTTGATGGAAAATCAAATAGTTATATTGCTTGGTTTTATTGACTCACCCAGAAGGGATAGTGGTTGATTACTAGCTGGCAAATAGCCGTTCACTAATGGTTGATTTAACAGCTATTTGCCGTAAATGAAACTATACTGGTGCTTGGTTGTGATCATTGTACTGGCTGGTTCACAGCTATTATAAAAGGGCTGGTTAATAGCTAGTTTAAACTGGTTGGTTAACCTCACATTTGCTTGGAGTCAAAGCTGCAGATCCGCCAAGCTTGTGTGGGCCGATAATGTCCTACTGGTCGGATACACAATAGATATTATAAACACATATATAGATATATGCATATATAAATACATAGTTCCTAGACATACAAATCGTATATACTTTTTTAACCACAATATGTACATATTAGATACCTTGTAGGCAGGTATATATAATCATATAGAGAGAGAGAGGGAGAAAACAAATGTTAGATATGACAAGATCTATATAATACATACATCCCTAGGACATTGAATTGGTTGATCAATAGCTGGTAGCTATCGATCAACCAAGGTTGGTGGCTTTGAGGGTACGACAAATGTGATCAAATGTGAGCCCCAAGCATCCAGCAGGGGCAAATCATGATGCGCTGTGCTCCACATGGTGGACGATTTGGTGGATGTGGATGTCGTAAATTTGCATCCAATTGTTGGATTCATTCCCAAATTAGTTGGAGTTATTCCCAAATGTCCCAAGCAAATTGGTTCGATTGTCAGCTCCCCATGCTTGGAGACAGCCCCAAAACAGTGGCGTGGCTCAAATTCTCGGGCTGGTTGGGGATACAGTTCACGGCTTCTACGGGCCTGGCGACCCCATGGCCCTTCCAGGACGCCCTGAGGTCCCCAGCAGGCAGATTCGCACTGACCACTGGGTGTGAGGAACAGGCCGTCCTTGCACTCGCTGCAGAAGGTCTCATTGGAACCTCGCTGCAATCGGCCCAACAGTTGGAACATGTTCCACCCAACAGTACCCTTTCAACGGTCCAAAGTCCAGTAGAATAGTTGAATACTAGTTGAACGGTCAAAAGTCCAATAAGCTCATCCGGAGGTTTCCGTAGTGATGTTGACCCATCTTGTGCTCTCTTGCACCATTGGGGATCGTTCAATACTGGGAAATATCTTACTCTTGGAAAGCACAAGGCCAGTGTTCGACGTGCTAGGAATCTCGTCATGAACTGTGGTGTAATCTAATTATTAATACACTGTGATGTAATTGTTAAAATTGTTTTGAAAAAATATAGCGTGACATAGCGAGGGTGCATCAATGTGTTCAGTTCTGTGTTCCATGATGTTTCCTGTTAATACATAGATATCTTATTCATTTTGCGAAAGTGATTCCCCTACTCCCCAAAGTACTTGTTGATGAATCCAGGTTACCATGACAGTATGACAAGGCACCAACACAATGGACCAAGTAAAGTAGAAGGTACGCTCGACTATGAGCCTAAAACCTCGGGCAATGGATCCAGCAGAACTGTTTTTGGATATTCACTGTTTGACACCGTTCTCATCGAGTATGGCGACGACCTGGGGTACTCAGCCTCAACCATTTTTCAATTTGCAAATGTTTAGTAGGGAGCGGCCCATTTTTATCCATTTTTTGTGTTTGCTAAACATTGTTATGGACAGCCCATGACCCCTCATTACCCCCACATGCTCCAGCACCACGAGAGGCTTCTGCTGGCAAGTGACATTGACTGCAGCCAGGTTTGCAGGATACGCATTCTCGCTTTGAAACATCCTCTCCCATGTGAAACCAGCCTCGAACGAATCATTGAAACCAGGCGGCGTGGTGATCCTCTCTTGATACTTGTTGATACTGGTTTCCGTTAAAACGGATTGCAAGGATGATGATGATGATGATGATGATGATGATGATGATGATGATGATGATGATGATGGTGGTGGTGATGGTGATGATGGTGATGGTGATGATGATGATGATGATGATGATGGTGATGATGGTGATGATGGTGATGATGATGATGATGGTGATGATGGTGATGATGGTGATGATGGTGATGACGGTGATGATGGTGATGATGGTGATGATGGTGATGACGGTGATGATGGTGATGATGGTGATGATAATGATGAGGATGGTGATGATGGTGATGATGATGGTGATGATGGTGATGATGGTGATGATGATGATGATGGTGATGATGGTGATGATGGTGATGAGAATGATGATGATGGTGGTGATGATGATGATGATGATGATGATGATGATGGTGATGGTGATGATGAAGCCTATATCTCAATCTCGACTAGAGTTCCTTTATGTTCTTTGCGTTCAATTTGTGTCCATGGCTCCAAGCCATAGCACTAAGATCTTCGTGGTATGCTGTCGCCCAACTATGGCGACTTGTTCCCAAGTGATTGGGGTCGCCGCACATGTTCGCCAGGCCACCATCTGGACATCGGTCTTTGCACTCATTCGCATGCAGATAGGTGTTGTTTGTGCACGCTGTGCACGTCCTTAGATGTGGCGTGAGGCAAAAGATATCAACCTGAGAATTGCTTCTGATGGTACTGGTTCATGGAGATTCCCATGGCATGGAGGATGATTGTTATTCTTGAAACAGTTGGTAGAAGTAAAACATAAGACCGCTACGACTCACACGATGCAACGACCTCTGCAAACGCACTTTCCTCATCATCGGATTTGGTTCAGAAGGACTTCCCTCCAAAGTGTTTGGACCCATGCGCAGTGCTGTCCAAGGGACGTTTCAGCTTTGCATTCTGCGCAATTCTCGGGGCAAATTGCGCCTGGGCTGACAGCCATTCAACATCCAACTGGTGGGTCAAAAGCACCCAGCTGAGTACCCCCTTTGGTTTAGAGACATGAACAGAGTCAGCACATTTACTGCGAACTGGCTGCCCCTTTGAGCTTCATTGGTCATGAGTTGTGACCCCCAACATCTCACGACTGGGTTTGAGATTACTTGGCATCCCGGTTGCGAGTTGGGTGTAGATAGACTAGTTAGACACCTCGAGTGGTTGGTTATTGCATGTGATCGCCATGTCATTGTCAATCATGTGTGCAGACTAATGTAATGTAATGCAATGCAATGTAGTGTAGTGAAATTTAGTGTAATGCAATGTATGTAATTTAATTTAGTGTAGTGTAATGTAATGTAGTGTAATGTAGTGTAATGTAATGTAATGCAATGCAATGCAATGTAATGTAATGTAATGTATCGGTATAGGTATATACATACATCTAGCTAGATAGATAGATAGACGAACAGACAGACAGGCAGACAGACAGACAGATAGATAGATAGATAGATAGATAGATAGATAGACACACATGTGGGACTCCTTCTACATGCCACAGCCAATTCGTTTGAAATGCCCGGAATCGGTGCCTGGGACCCCGACAGGTCCCTCCAACGCCATTGAGGCCGATGGATGCCCAATAGCCATCGGGACAACTCAACTCGCAGGTGCCCTTTGGCGTCAAAAACATGCCTTGCTTGCACCTTGGTGCCACAGCACAGGAAGACACTGTACCAGGTGGTTTTGGAGGTGTTTTGGAGGAGTTTTGGAGGTGTTTTGGAGGAGTTTTGGGTGGTTTTCTTCGTGGTTTCTCAGCTTGTTAGTCTTTGAAAGTGGCCGGAGATCACCCGGTACAAGCCAATTGGTATGCCTATGTCATCGGCACCGGGCAGATCACTAGAGGCAGCCATGGTGCTCTGTGCACAAGTCAGGTCCAAGACAGGTGTTGCAAGGAGCTTTGCACATCTTGCAGATTCGACCCACATCGCCTTCTCCGAACTTGTAGTAGCCATCTGGGCACTCCTGGGATTGCAAAAAGTAGGGAGATTGAATCAGATTGACATTATCGTTATAGGAGTGCAAACAATTTGGTGACAAGTTCAAGATGCAGCGCTGTTCCTGTGACTCAATGACTCTCATCATGTCACCAAAATAGCTTCCAAATAGCAGCATCAGAATGTTTCCTAAAAGCTTCGAAACACAGAAGTTGTCCGCTGCAAATATCCGCGGAAGGGACATTGAGTGCATGGCTCGTAGCCAAAATGAAGCCAACAATTACCAAGAATCGTAGAGACATGACAAAACTAAAAATCGGCAACAAATGAAAAGGGTCCATAGATCAAGATATCCTCGAAACCTCCAAATCCCCCAAATCATCCAATATCAACCGTTGGTAAACCGGTATCTTTTTGGGTCCCTTGTGTGAGAAACCAACAAAGGAACAACATGTTGGCAGGACAACTAGTAAAGGTCTTTGTGTCACATAGTTCCGCATATTTGTCCAGAAATGGTTCTACCGTTCTACCTTCACCAACCAATAATGATCATTCTGAACGGGGAAACGGCCAGTTTTGGAGGTACACCATTTACGGACAAACCAGGACAGGCCCAGTTCCCTTCTTGTTAACTGATGGCTGTTGATACATCCACTTGTTGCCAAGTTGGGCTGATCTCTCAGCCAGGAGGCATGATCACACCAGTTGGTGTGCGTGAGGTACTGGCCGTTTTGACATTCGTGGCACGTGGTCGCATTCGAACACAGCGTGCAGTTCGTGGAGCACCTTGGGCAACTTCGGCCCACCTTCAGGGGCGAATTGATGGGAAGAATAGGATCGCACAAAGACAATGATGCCATAGACGCGTGATCATAAACGATGATCAATGATTTGCTGTTGATAAATACTACAAACATATGCTATACCAACATGTACGATCGATCAGTTCTCAACGGTGAGACAGAACAAAGACCAAAGCTCAAGTGGTCTGTGCCTGCCCAGAACCAAGTTTGTAGAAGCCGTCTGGACATCCTGGGCGTTGGCCACATTTCTCCATCAATTTGGGATGTTGGAACGGGCGTTGCAAGCCAAAATAATTAACAGAGGGCTGAGCCTAAAGGACATCAACATTGTTAACATGTTTGTCTCATTTTGTCTCTCTGTATCTAGTTCTGAGGAAGAACTGTTACTTTCGTGGAGGGAATGACAAATTTGTTCAGCCAGGCCTTCTTCGCATTTTGCCGCAGGTGTCAAATACTTTTTGTTCTTGCCTCGAGGCATGCGATTGCTGTATGCCGAGTTCAAGCTTTGAAATATCCAGAAAAGATCAGAAAAGCATTGCAATCACCTTTTTCAAACATTGGGATCAACATATGCAAAAGTTTGGAAATCCCAACACTCGCAGAATCCACAAGTCGAACGGAGATCGGTGGCGTTAATAGTGGCTTGACAACCCAAAGCAGATCGCTCTCCTCCTGTGATTGCCTGTTCCTGAGGAGCCCGGCATTCGGTGGCATAGGTTGTATTGATACATCTCCTCAGACCCAATCGGTTGGCATCTCCCGCTTCGTCCTGGATTATAGTTGATCTTTGGCTGTGATACAAGGCTGTTCCAGCCTTTGTGCCCCAGAATTCTGGCTTGCAAAAACGGAAAGTCAATCATAGCCATCCATCATCCATCCATAGCTATCTGTCGCACCTTCAATCACTATTAACTCAATATCTATGACCACTTTGCAGTAGATCCATAATCCATGATCATCCGTAACCATCACTGGATCTGTCCTTATTGTCTTCTGTCACATGCAAAACCCAACAAAGCAAACCGACCAAATGATTGTGGTGGGTTGGTTCTTGGGCTTGCCACATGTTCATCATTTCCCAAGCGCCAAGATTCTCCATGTCACCAGGACAAACAGGGCATGTGTTGCCCTTTTCTGCTATGCCCCCACGATAGGTACCATCTGGGCACGTGTACTCGCCTCAGTGGACCGTGCTGCTAAAGATCAAGAGACTGCTAGCAGCAATCGTGCTCCAAGGTGTTCAGTCACTTGGTGAATGGGGATACTAATCCACCTGATGAAACTCTGCCAGCGGGGTCAGCCCACACGTTTAATGTCACTGCTCACTTGCACGGGGTACGTCATTGAGATTCGGACTTTCCAAAAGCTGGAAAGAAAAACAAGAAAGCGTGGCCACTGGAAGGGTGGAAGAATACGACTTATGCCATGGCGTTCTGTTGATTTGTAGGTATTTCCATCCCGCACAAGCCTATCAAAAAATTGTTTAAAAATGTAGATTCTGTGATTTGCTGTTCTCGTGACCAGTTGTGACCAGTTTCTTGGCAGCGATCTGAGGGCGTAACAAGTTTCATTCGGAGTCAGATAGGTGAAGTTCTGACACAAAGTACACTGCCCTTGTCCTTGGAAGCTCGCGCAGTCGCCAAGTTCTATGGTGACCAACTAACCCCCTGGATCCCCTTACCTTCCCAGAGTAACATCCCTACATTCGAGAGACATCGACCTCAGAGCCTCTTCGCTTCAAAGAATTCGTTTCATCAACTCATCACACCGCCTCGCTACCCGGGTAGCCCGTTGCCCAGGGGCCGAGGCATGTTGTGCAGGTTGGAGGGCAAACCTTGCAGAAACGTCCGATGTCTTCCGTTCCCTCGTAATGGTAGCCATCTGGGCATTTGTACGAGCATGTGCCTTGCGCGAGGGGAACGACTCGGGCACTGTGTGCAGTTGGCCACCTTTTCTTCGTTGCTGTTACTTGGTTGTGTTGGTGTTGGTGGGTTGTTGACTTATGTTATGTTGGTTGGCCGTTACGTTGTGTCATTCGTAGGTACTTATGATTTCATCACCGTCGATGTCTAGGACTCAAGTAGTGTAACGTGCCGAGGCATTGACACAAAGGTTGTTTTTCCGGGCAGCTGGTCAGTAGGGTGCCCTGATGCTCACAGGGAACCAGCCTCAAGAATCAAAGAATATCAAAAGCAACAAGATGATCGGCCTGCATAGAAGGGTTGGTTTATGTTGGGTGAGTACTCTGCTGGGGCAATTCATAATTTGCAACCATTCCAGCTGGCAAGTTCAGCGTCCCTGTGAACAACCATTAGGTGCATTGCACCCCATTCCAAGACTGTTGAGCTGCTGACCACCAACATTTCAACATGCCCGCGCCTGTGTGAGTCAGGTACGAAGACTCTGCACACTCCGTGCAAACTGTAGCTGTCTCGCAGAGGTTGCATGGTGATGCGCACCTTTCGGCGGCTTCGGAGGGTCAACATGCATTTAGACTTGGCTGGATTCAAGATGGTGTTCTATGATTTTCTACCAAACCCGCACCTATTTTGGAAGATATTTGCTAGATCTGTCATTCAGTGTATCTACAGTAAATGATAAGAATTCCCTGCAAATTCCAGGGGCTGTCCATGAATGATGCCCACAAATCCAATGACCATTCCCAGCTTTCGGGCTCTCCTCACCTTTTGCGGGGGTCATGACTCCAGCGCTTCGAGGGGCTGAATTCGCATGGGTCAAACTGTCAACATGATGGACCTGTGCCATGGATCACCATGGCCGGTGTTGAGGACGACACAAACGGAATTTCTGACCCCTGAATCCACAAAAATCAGCAGAAATGAAGTGCCAAAAAAAACATCATGAACAAATCATGAAACATCATGAAACAGATCATGAAACGTCCAGAAATGGAGTAGAATCATCATGAAAAACATCATGAAACATCTAGAAACCACGAGCTGCAGGGCTCAGCGGTGGCTTGGGGTTTCCCCTGATGGCCAAGTCACTTGAGGCAGTTTCCACCGATGTTGCTCGTGCCATTCTCGTAGTAGCCTAGCGCCAGTCACCCCGTCTCACCTGGACTGGTTCCCTGACCGGGAATATTTTGTTGTAGTATATATATATATATACATATACACATACACATATATCTACACAATGATAGCATATACACATATATTATGACTGATAGTATACGTATAAATGGGTGTCAATCAACATGCTGATCTTTTTAGATTATGATTTCCAAACTGCGTTGAGCTTGGTTCACCAACTTCCCTCAAAAACCCACAAATGGCAGCTGGATGATTCAAGGCCAGGTGTACATAGAGATGCCAACTACACAGGGTGTTTCTATTTCTGTGATCAAATACACGAAGCAGATGACTTTGTGCAGCTATTGGCCTCCATAGAAATCAGCTGGATGGGAAATCACCAGCGATAAGCGACAAGACCCGCCTGCAGGGCACTCTGACCTGCACTGCCCGTAGGCCGTCAGGTGAGTGAAATGGCGGCAAACAGTGCACTCCTGACGCCAGTGGAAGCAATGGCAAAGGGTGTTGATGCGTCGTTGTAGGCAAATATATAGATGTAGACTACATGACGTTGCCATTGACATCAAAGACTCCATCGAGGGAATAGCATGGAATAGCTGATCAGCTCATAAAGCCTTTCTCAAGTCATGGCTCTGTAGAGTATAGTTGATATGTGCACCTGGCAGTGTCCGGAGACATGAAATACCATCAAATGAGTTCCACTTATCACCACCTCTCTGGCACGCCCTTTCCCCCCGAGAGCGGTCGTCTGCATTCTTGCAGGCAAAGCAATTCTCTGGGCACATGGGGCACGTGCCACCAACCTCAGATCCAAGTTGTGGAAATTGGCACGACATCCAACCTGGACACGCCGAATCCATACGAATCACATCCTGACCACTGTGCAATGCTCCAACAGGTTGGGCATTATAATGTAATTATTCACCACTAGAGAATGATTGTATACATAATGCTTATTATGCCGAAGGTGAACCATGAGAGAATGGTCGAAACCAAACACAGTGGTGCTTTGTTTCACGCACACTTGTGCACCTGCGCACCTGCAGCCCTGTCACCTCACTGCAAAAATGCGATATCGTTGATACGGCAGGTCTGAACCATGATTCCATCATAAATAGTGCATATAAACGAGTCGTTCCAAGACTATCTTGCTCAACCCTGCCACTCAAGCGCTAGAGCACCCTTTGATGTCCACATGGGCCCGCAAGTCGAGAGACACCAAGTGCATTTCCGAGTTGTGCATAGTATCCAGTTGGGCAGCTGCTCTCACAGAAGCCATCAGGCGTAAGGAAAAGGCCTTATCAGCGTCAGCAGGGTGCCGGTACATGACAGGAGACAAATGTTGTAAAAAGATGTAAAAAGAAACCAAAGTGACAAATCATCATCAACCAATATTTTGCCGCTTATGCTGGCCACGCTCTATTGAGCTCACAATCCACTACCTATGTCTGTTCCAACCTTTCACATAATATTGGCGTCAGAGACAGTAACTGCTGGCTCTACATCGACCCCACTGCTGTCCCCGTATAGCATTCAAAAGTATTGCTGGACATATCCAAAACATTGGGTGTTTTGGTGAATCACTCATCACTAATCATCACTGATCAATGGATTTTGATTCCAAGAGCAGCGATTTTTGATTGGATTGATGTGTCACCTTCAGCGCCTAAGCTCCCAGCCATCTTTACACTCTGAACACGTGGAAGCGCTGGTGCATTGGGTACATTGTTCAGGACAGGCTTCGCATTCACCACCTCAGGATCTTGTGAAAGGAGGTTGCTGGAAACCGTGGCAGGTGGTGCGGTCATACAATTTTTTAGCGCCAAAGTAATGGCTAAATACGTGTTAATGATGATTACCACAAAGATAATGGTTAATGCATGCCAATGAATGTGACGATGATTTATCATAGAGGACACTACCATTGTATACCCGCACGATCAGCTTTGTGCGAAGAAACTACACATCTCATGGTGGGCACGCAGTATGTACCCAGGTCTGAGCCGCCCACCTACTGCTCTGCTACGGTTGGGATAGAAACCTTTGGGACACGTCATCTCGCAGAGATGTCGGCTGGTCAAATACAAGGAGCTCTTGCCTCGGAGCTTAGGAGCTGTGGCGCCATGAGATCCATGAGGTTTTGGACATTTTAGGACATGAGGCTATTGATAAACAAAGGAGGTTTGGAATAAACTGTCAATCCATCTTAAGTCATTGAGGACTATCATCATAGGACCCACGTTGTAGGATTTCTTCGGTGTTGGATGACTCCTGAAAGTTCACGCTATCTTTTCCATCAAGTTTCACTCAGTGCAATAATCCTCTGCCTCGCACTTGTTGCAAGTCTCGTGGCACACCTTGCCAAATGGAGAAATCGTCCATGGGAAGAGACTCAAATCCCCGACCATTTTGCCAAGACCGCAACCAAACTATCTTCGGAAGATTGGAGTCCGCGTGCTTGGTAAGAAACATGAAGAAAGTTGGCCTGTCCCACAAATTCATCTTTAATCATCCTGCAAATGACCAGCAAAACACAAAATGTTGGATGCAAGCTTGACATATAAGGCTGTCATGATTCGGGTATCCCCTTCTACCTCTCATTTCTCAGAGGGAGGTTGGTTTCCCATTTATGGACCATGTCACAGTCTGAAACACAGAACTAAAGAAAGCAAGCAAGCCACATGAAAGAAAATGAATAGCATATTCTAAACCTAGCTGCTGAATCTGCTTGTTGCAGTGGTTGATCAACGGTGGCGAATTATTGCATTAGTCACTAATGTTGACCCAGGATTGATAAACCCCAGGTTGATTCATTGGGGGTATCCCCGAAAAGCCTTAGTTTTCCATGAAAATGGTAACCCCCCAATTAATCAACCTGGGGTTTATTAATTGTGGGTTAACATTACTTGCCAGCCATTGAAAGAAGAAAAACAGGGACGCAGAGCTGCTCGTACCTTGCAATGTCTGCCAATGTCTTCAATTCCTTCGTGATACCAGCCTCATTCCGGGCAACTGACTCGTACATCGATTGCTTAGAACATGATCCCTGGCAAAGTGAGCATCTTGCGATACATCACAGTGATGCAAATTACCAGACAAAGCCGACATCGCCATGGCGATCTCTATGATTTGTCGTGATCATTGGTTAGTCCTTTGGAGATCCAAGTGCTAACTAACAACCATGACAACTTCCAGCCATCAAAAGGATAGGACAGTTGGTTGCCGTTTACACCAGTGCGTCACATTAGACTGCTAATCATCTTTGACATCTACCTTGCGGTCGTCGTCGTCAGCTCATAGAATAGCCATTAGCAATCATCAACCGTTGATAGATGATGAACTCCTTGGACTTCTCTCGGTTACCCAACCCTTCCATGCTCTTCCCTATAGATCCCTATCCTACAGCTATCTCCTGAGCTCTGGACCATCCTGGCAGGTCGCTTCGCACCAATCGTAGTGTGTCAAGTAGGTGGAATTTCGACATTCCTCGCTTCGTGCACTGGAGTTGATGGCACTGCCCCAGCATCACTGCTTGGGGTTGGATGGAGCATTGAAAAGTAGGAAACCAGGACATATGTGTTGGAAAATGGCCCCTCTATCGATAAACAGCGGTTTTGATCAACTGGTTGATTCCTCCTGGATTAGCATTACTGAGGTCAGTTGTTGGATAGGAATGCTGGCTTCAGGAGGGGAGCGTAAATAGGTCATCCGCCACTGTTGTTTCTTCTCAGCAAAAACATGCAAAAACATTATTCCTGGTAAGAGCTTGGGTGAACATTTTCGACGAGACCTTTTTCGAATATCTGCGTTTTAGTAAGCTGGTAGGACGACTCTCTGAAGTTCCCACATTTGGACCCAAATTAAGTATAAGTAGAGTGTCTCTAACAATACCATTCAGTGTGGAATACGAACTACTGATACTCGCTGCTACACATGGCTGGTAAAGAACGAGACTATGATGTTCTTTCCTCCAATCCGAATTCGGCTTCAAATGACCTTCCCTTGCAGTATTCTAAGTTTGCAACTAGTCAAAATTGGAGCTGCTTGGTTCATAATGTTCATATCAGCTGGTGTGATCCAATTTTGTTGGGTTTCATTTCGCTTCAATCCCATCTGCGTGGCCCCGCCGATCGGACACCTTCCCTTCCCAACGCCCAACAGCAGCGATCCTGACAGACTGTGGCGCTGGTGCACAGGCTACAGTTCTCTGCACCTTGGTGAGCATGGCACTGCCCTCCCCATGGCACCGCGTTGCCGCATTGTGAACACCCAATGACATGACGCCCTGCAGTCCCAAAAATCGGACACGGTGGGGGTCTGAAACATCAAATATCTAAATGTTTTGGGAACTGTGCCTACCATCTCGTCTGTTGGGGTTTCATGATCTCAATGTGTATTTTGCTGCGAGCATCTTGGATGTGAATGTTTGGATTAATGCCTCATTCTGTTGGGGTTTCATGATCTCAATGTGCATTTTGCTGCGAGCATCTTGGATGTGAATGGTTGGATTAATGCCTCACATAGGCGGAATCCAACGTGTCAAGGATGAATATGAATGAATATGAATGAATATGTTTTAGAACCGGCTGTCTGCTTGACAACCTGAAGAGCTCAGCCTCGAACAGAGTGGACAAGCGTTGTCAACGCCTCCTGCTGCTGGGAGTTCCCAATAGCCATCCGGACACTTGTCTTGGCCTGAGAAATGCAGCTGTACTGATGTACTGCCAACCCAAATTCTGCTCAGAAGAGGATGCCAAATGTTCCCAGCTGATGTCAGCCGAAAGCGATATCAATCTGAATGACAGCGATGTCAGGGTTGGACGAGGGGACAAATATGACTGTCGAATGCTTGTGAGTTGACTTGAACGATGCTTTGGGGTATATGGGAAACAAAGTGCCGGGTGCAGTCAGGAAATCAAAAGGTCACCACGATGAGCTTGAGAAGCCGGGAGGGTCGTTTGCTTAGCAATCAGGTTTTGGAGCAGTGAATACAGGATAAAAATGGAGAAAACTCCGAGAAAGGAAAAGTTGGTTTTGGGAAATGCGGTGGCGGGAAATTGAAGCGCCCCATTTTTTGACTTTGCTCGAGTCTTTTGCATTAAGTCTAGGAGGAGTATATAAATTTCCCGCCCGCAAAACTTGCTGAGGCTGATCATGAAAGAACAAGTTTTGACAGAGCTGCACTACTGTTGCCAGGTGGATGGAGTTTTGTTCCTATTGTTTGGCCGAACCCCTGGCTGAAAAAGTGCTGAAACACTAAAATGCAGAAAAATGAAAGACGCAACCCAAACAGAGCGAATCAGAAAAATATGGAAGAAGTGTCTGTGTCTGTGCCTGCGTGTGTGTGTGTGTGTGTGTGTGTGTGCGTGCGGCTGTATATATAATATATGCATATATGTGTGTGCGTGTGTGTGTTCTGTCGGCTTTCCAAAACCACAGCAAACTTGGGTGAAACCCATGTATAGCCAAACCAAACAACACGGGAATGAAATAAGACTGGGCATTCGGCAGGAACCATCCGGGTTCAAGTACTTCTCATTCTTGCAAGCAGTGCCTCAAGAGCTCAAAACCAGACTCAAGACTTGAGTAAATGGTCACCATGCATGTGCCCCTTCTGTTCGTAAATAAGGTGCCGCGTACTTCCACCAAACATCACCAAACCAGCCAGTACTTTCTTTTTGTCACCATACAAGCCATGTCAATTTTGAGTGCAACTAATCCAAACGCATGTTGATGTTCGCTGAGTGCCAGACAGACCTCGAAGGTGTCGCATGTAGCGCAGTTTGCAGAACATGGCTGGCAAGTGACGTTGATCTCTCCGATCCCATGAGGGTAGTAGCCAGGGGGACACGTGTACTCCTTGGTTGTCAGGCTTTGAAAATCTTTGAACTCCATGTTGATTTTCCGAATCTGTATAAGACCTGATTTCTTTGAGACAGAATGATGCGAAATGCCCCCCTTTGGATCCAACATGGTCCTGATGAACCCACCACCTTGAAGCTAAGCAGCACAGGTCTCAAAGGGCGTGAGGTATGAGGAGTCCCTGCACTCGGTGCAAATCTTGGCGGAATCGCATTTGTTGCAGGGCCAGGAGCATAGTTCGCAGGTGCCTCACCAAGGTGCCAATGAAGGGGGATCTGTGTCCATCTCCACAGGGTGGTTCTGAAAACAGGGGATCCCCCAAATCATCCAATATCAACCATTTAAATAAGTAATAACATCCATAACTTTGGAGTTCCCTACGGCTTGAGACCCCCACATAGGCTCTCTTGGGACATCACCCCGTGGATGGCAATACCATCTCGGCCAAGCTGCGTCCTGTCTCCAGCTTTGGATCTGGGATCTTGCCCCAGAAACCAGGCGGGCCTCAGGCGGGTGAGGCGCAAGGGGACTTCCGTTGACGGATCTGTGCACAACCACAGCAATGAGCCCCGGGCATTCTTTCTTGCAGGTTGAACTGGAGATGTCCAGGAAATATCCGTTTTTGCAAACTTCACACCTCGAAGTCACAGAAACAGAGATAGCAAAGATGGGAACACAGCAGTCAACCAACCAATCAACCAATCGATCAAGCCTTTCATCAACCAACTTGAGGCCAGGGGTAGGTGACGCAAGCATCGCAACTGAAAGACGACAAAGGAAACTCAGGTCAGCTTGTGAGAGGCTTGAATAGTTAGGACCTTCGTTGGGTTGGTGGCTCCTCGGTCCTAGGGGGAACCCACCGAGGAGGGAGGGTTACTAATTGATTTGTATCAATCATTTGTGACCTTTGAAGGTCCTGTCCGTGCAAATTTAAAGCAAGAGCAACTTCAGCTAGCTGATGCGAACTTTCGTGATCAATCAATCTATCGCTCAATCCCTGGATCTATCCATGACTCAATCCAAGAATCAATGGAACAAACCATCAAATGTCCAGGACTGATTCAAGATGAATCTTACAAACATTGGAGCTCCCCAGGACCAAAGGGTGTTTTTGCGCGTGAAATGATTGTCTGGAGGATGGGATGGCGAAGTGGCAAATGCTCATACATCTTTACATTTAGACATATTATATATAGCTTATGCATATCAAGTCATATATATATATATACATGCATATATAGTCTATATTGATCCATATTGTGTAATATTGTGTACCAAATCTATCCGCATAGTGAGTATTCGCAATACGAGACACCTTCACCAAATCGATTTACTCGTTCCACCTCAGCCCCTGGCACTTCTGCACTCGTGCATTCCATGCAGTTGTCGGAACAGCGCCTCAGGTTTCTGCAGTTCAATGAGGCTCATCCATAATTCAGATGTTCCCAAACTTGGTGATTGATTGTCCTGCTAAGATCAGTTTCAGATGGCAACAGGTAGGCTATCAACCCAAACTCACGCGATCGATCTGAGTATAATACACCTGCAGCTATGATTCATACCACATAAACGGATCCAAAAAGTGTGTCTGAGATGAGAACAGGGCCCCAGGATGCCCTGTGATGCCCTAGGACCTCTCACTTCTGTCGAATGATTCGCCCAACAAAAGCGGCTCTGAGTCGAGGAGCTCACAGGTCCCACCGACCTCTTCAGTGCCGCGTTCCCAGTAACCGGCCGGGCATTCGTAGTTACATTTGGAGTCGGGCGTCAAGTACCTGGGAACCCCGAGCAGATCCAAGAAAGGGAGGCATTGAACCTTGGGTCATCTAGCTCCCTGGTTTCCTCCCAGATTCATAGCCCAACTACTTGGAAACCCAATCGCAAGATATCGCAAGCTTGTATCTTTCCGCTTGTTGCTCAGGCCGTGTTGTGTGAGATCGTGGATGCTCCGCAAAATGCCCGAGCATCTGCATTCAGCTCTCATACCAAGCTTTCCTCCGACTACTGCACAACAAGTACCCCACTAGTTTCGTATGCAGTCCAGGCACGTGAAGTTCTTGCATTCGGTGCAAACATCTGCCTGATGCCGGTTCCACAATCTGACCCCCGTCCACACGGAACCCAGGTGATGGTCATGTGATTGATTACATCTCATCGAATGGACTTGCAACATCTTGCAACGGTTGAGACCACTACTGCCACAACCCGCAACAATATTACTGTACACAAGTAACTGTTGGATGGGACCACAATGAGCTACAATTTCAAAGCCTTACAGAAGTCAAACAAATTGCCTGGCAAAGTCTCCATGAATCTTGGCCAAAATCATGAAACAGATTGAAACAGAACGAAACAGGCATACAATGCTATGCACAGCCCACAACCAACAGCCCCCCAGGGACATTTCAAAGCCTTGGGGGCTACAAATGAGCCAAGTCTCTGAGTCACAGGTGTTGCACGTATGAAAGCATCGAGGACACGTTCGTCCCGTCTCTTTGGTGCCCAAGCGGTAGAAGCCATCAGGGCCTCGGCAAATCCACCAGCTCAGCAGCTGATTTGCGCTGCAGTTTCTGTACTCGTGGCGAGTGATCCACGAGTCCAAAGGATTGACCCGTCACGACGTGGTGTCCGGCTCTGAAAGTCCCATTCGGCTGCTGCGGCGCAAAAACTGTGATCCAAAAGACCCAATTGCCATGGTAAAACTCAGTATGGTAGGTGCGTTCAACCATCCCCAACATGGGTCCATCATGATTCGGTGTGGTTGGGTTAGTGTAATATTTCTGGCCATTGATGGCTATTGCCGCTTGCTCAATCCATTCGCTCTAAGGCTTGCGCAATCACCTCGACAGCTGCTGTCCGGATTCAGATAGCGTAAGACATTGCACTCAAGACACACGTCTGGACCTGGAAAACACAAGGAGTCACAAGAAAATGCTCCCACCCACCCTCCAAAAAGAACCCTCAATTTCCGACCCAACTGTGCTCGTGCCCAGAAAATCTACAGGTTAGAAATTGGAGCAACCCAGAAATCTACCTGAGATCCACTGTGACAAGTCAAGTTTGATGGCAATGGGCCCGTGACTTTCATGGTCGGGCCTGTGCAAACGCTGCAGTAGGTAGGGCAACTCACACAGCTTCGCCCTCGATCTTCATCTCCCTGCAAAATTTCACACTGCAGGTTGCAATGTTCACTTGATTGGTTCTTGGAGGTTCAGGTCCGCTATGATCTTGGAAAGAACAAATCTTTTGGGCTTGCTGACCGGGAGAGCACTTTGGAATGGGGACAAACAACATCCAACAGCGTGAGAGGTACTCTGGAGTCGTAGCATGATTTTTCATCAAGAGCATTCCCTCCTCTCAGCCTTGTCTCCTCCGCTCCCAAACACGCCCCCCCCCCTTTTTCCCATTTGTGGAGCGCCTCTGGATAGAAACCATCCGGACAAACTTCAACACCTGGCTGTGTCATCAGCGTGTGCAGAGTTTGGTCTGTTGGTCTCTTTCTATCTTCCCAATACACACGGGGAGGTCCCCTATATTGAGAAGCAACAACACTAGGTTTGGCCTTCTCAAACAAATTTTGGTGGCCATGGCAGCCACGGCACAGTTGAAATTCTCATCCAGGTGCAGGGAGCTGTTGCCTCGGCCAAGGCTTGGTCCAGCATGGTTTACCCGCGCGGGGGTTGGCCCCAACTGAGCTGGAGGATTTTTCGGAAATTCGTGGAGTCAGAACTTTGGCGCTCACTCTTCAAGCTGCAGCAGTGAACAACTGCTGTCTCTAACTCAAGAATCGACTACAAATTCCTTCTCTGACGCTGTATGATGGTATGATGACTCTGGGACCAAAAGTGGCTAGTGCATATTGTCCGGCTTGCATCACTACTTTGCCTCTCCCTTGACTATCTCAACAAGTGCCAGGAGACATGCAAAACTGTGACATCCGCCAGTCACTAGAGTGCTTAGTGTAGTTCTGCCTGTTCGCCAGGGGACACTCCAAGCATCGGGTAGAGGTGGAACAGCTATGGCATCCTTTCTCGCAATAAGCGCAGACGCGTCCTGCCTCACCATCCTTGGGAATGGAACTGTGTAGTTTGGGGGCGATTGGATGCGACTCCGGTGTCGTCTGACTGCTGTCAGGAGATGAGGCGACAAGGTACAGCTTAAGGCAGGCTGCCGAGGCTCTGTTGAACAAAATCTGTCCTGAAAAACATGTTGATACCCGCGAGAATTGTTGGAAAAAATGGTGCTACGCCAGTGGTTATGCCGAGCTGCTCCAAGGTGAAAGGTATGGGTGGGACAAGTCTCCACGCATTGCCTGCCCCAGCATCGCTGGATGTTCAGCCAAGGGAGCTGTCCGACATTGTACCCCAAGTCTCCCGCAGAAATAAAATCCGACGGCACCGAAGGTGCATGGTGAGTCTTTGCGTATGTAGCTTTGGCTGGAGTGGGGGCCTTTTTGGCTCTGGAATCTACTGGTGGTATCTTAAAATGGGGGTACCCCCAAGTCATCCAAAATGAATCATTTATGATGTAATAGTAATAAGTATCATCTTTACGGGTTCCCAATTTGGAGAAAAGCCCTCCTCAAATCCAATGTTTTTGATGTTCGAAAGCGGCTTTCGGCACAACCTCAATATGAGCCCAACAACTCCAACAACATGGGGATGGGTCCAATATGGCCAACATCTCTAGATGGCCCCAACATTCGCCGAACATATGACAAAATGTGGCCAACATAGGGCCCACTCGACACAACATGGTGCACTTATTTCAGAACTGTTTTGGGATGCAAATGACTTTCTTTTTCTTGGCCATTCAAAAGGGAAAAAGACCCGAGATGGCATGCGCAAAGGCACCCAAAATGCGGCAAGGCACGCCCAACATGGGGCCCAAATGCACAAGGTGGTGCTCAAGATCCCGATGCACACCTGCCCAAATTCCGACCTTTGCAGCACTTACACCGACCGCTTCCACCTGAGCCCCGCCCAAACATATACCACTGAATGCCTCCATCAAAGAACATCCTCCCCTTCCCTCCCCTTCGACCCTCTTCGCGGTGGGCCGTAGCCGCGAAGCGGCACGAGCACATGAAACCGCAACCATGGGGACATGATCGGACATGGTGATATCTCCCATCTCAAACTCAGCGGGTAGGCATCAAATGGCGCCCCAACATGAGGCCTAACCACTCTGTTGGGAGGAACCCTTCACCTTGGGGCAAGTCATTGGCAGATCACAGAGATTGTTTTGCGAGTGGTTCCCCACTCACTTTCCCAGCAAACGTCCTGTCGGTTCATTTGTAGATGATCCATAGATGATACACTTTTGACTTGATAAGAGTAGAACGTAGAAGTATTCACTTGTACAGGAATAGTTCAAATCTCCAAACGACGCAACCAAAAAACAAACTAACTACCTACCTACCTAACTAACTGACTAACTAACTAACTAACTAACTAGCAAACAAACAAACAAACAAACAAACAAACAAACAAACAAACAAACAAACAAACCGGACCCCTGACCTGCTTGGAGCCAAGTACTTGAAATCCATACATTCCGTGCACCTCAGCTCAAGCAAGCCAAGCAATCCAACTAAGCGTAATCTGGCATTGCCGTCTAACGAAGAATCCATCTGGCTTCGTGGCACCAATTTGAGACACGCAATGGAACTCTGGCGCCATGTTTGTATCTTGCAAGTGTAAATGACCCGCGAAAGCGACTTCTGAATTCAAATGAGTGTGCACGGAACCGGAACAACAGAGCTACATCTTGAATCCAGATATAACAAAGTAAAGTACAAACCAAAGTGTCAGGATCTATGAAAAAATTCAATACTGCCAAAAACCTTCAGAAAAGAAATAAAACTGAACAGTGTCCAAAGCAACAACAAATATAAGTGAATGAATACATGTTGTGTGCGGAGGCCAGAACAGACTTTACCAGGTCGGTTCAAGAGCCTATTTGCATAAGCCTTTCCATTCTTAGAATGAAGAATCCAGCCCCAATTCTATCCTGAGCTCCCAACGTGGTGCTGTCAAGACAACTTCTGCAGTGCTCCGGGCACTTTTCGCACGTGTTCCCAATATCACCATTTCCGACCTGGCGTGGGGACTATATACCCTTGGCAAGTGGAGCGCGTGTCAGAAAGTAATGAATGGAGATACATTGTTAATTACTAAGGATTCATGCAACTCAAAAGGATGCCCAATGATGGATAGAGATAGGAGATGTTTTTAAAAATGGCAATACAGTAGTTGATGATAGTCAGCTGCCACTACCATCGGATCCAAGCTCCGCAAAGTGACTGATGCAAGCAGGCCTTGTAGTAACCCGTAGGACACTCCGACTCGCACCAAAGATCTGGGTTCAAGAACTTGCCGTTCTTGCACTCTGAGCAGGCATCGGCATCCTGAGCCACCAATGAACAGATCCGTGCCGCTTTCATGTCCAGCGGCATCAAACCTACATTGTGACGACTTTCGCTCCGGACGAAATTTCCAGAGATCGAAAACATCAAGTTCTCAAATAACGCGTGAAACACTGGATCATACTGCCGGCCGGTCGGTCCTCACACTTATTGCAATCTTCTGGGCATCGAGGACATTCTCGACCGACAGGTTTACCCTTGATTGGGGAGCGGTAGAAACCTCAGTTATAGCGCTGGATGGCAGGCCATGCACTGCCAACCGGCTATCTCTCCGACATCACCTATGCACCCTCCCATCCAAATCATGGACTGTTCCGGCATCAATGGCTAGATCCTTTCCAGAAGCATGCAAAGGCTAAGGTGGAAACCATCTGGACATGTGCTCTGGCATTGTGCGCCGGCAGTGAGATACCTTAGTGGCTCACATGCCAGACATCAGCTCCAAGTATTGCATCCATGTGCCAAATTGGATGATGTGGCCGAACCCAGCTCCACATTGCGTCCAGCTACAAGTGATTGTTGCACTCAGACGCATAGTTGGCGCTGATACATCGGTTGAAACCACTGGGGCATTTCATGCACTCGCGGCCCACGTCTTCGTTCCCAACTTCGTACTCACCATCGGGGCAATGTTCGACACACACTCCGCTTAAAGCGAGGAAATAGGAGTTGTTGCAAACCTCACCCAACAGGTGCAACGTCAGAGTCGTGGAAAGCAAATATGTTGTCAAAAAGTTGTATTACAACAGCTCGTTGGCCGAGAATTCCCTTCCCGTTTTAGATGGTTGCAATATCCTTGTAGCCTGGTAGTAAGGAACCTCCTATGACCAATCAAATCAAATCGACCGTTTTTCTTCAGGTGGATCGCCCACCTCGATTGGCAATTGGTGGTAAGACGCCCGAGCCCTACACAAGTATGATGCTCGTGCATCGATGAGCAAGGTGGTGTGAGTCCAACGTTGATCGCTACAAAATCATGCTGCCGGAAAGTAAGAGCCGGACTGCACAGGTGCTTTCACTCACGCACCTGAGCTGGGCAGAAGATCACTGAGCGAAACGTGTGTAAGGTGTTAGATCACGATTCTGCTTTAACATACTCAACCAATAGCGGTAGCTAATCGTTGGCTGTACCAGACTGCCCCAAACCATCAGAACACTTAGTCTTCGGAAGGTCGAAGGACTGGGCAAACTCCGGCCCCAGACCGTCAACCGTGATATTCCCCCATATTCCCACATTAGCTTGCAATAGACAGCATGGACCGGGTATAGCCATCCTCACAAGCGTCAGTAATCATTATGAAGCAGGGTGAAGCACCCATTCACGAATCCATTACACATCCTGATTAAACCATTCCAATCATCACCGTGGCTAGCATGATAGAACTGATCATAATTGTAACATGTTATAATCGTATAACCTTATTCAAGCCATTCATAACTCGATTAAGCCAGGTTTTCTGCCAAGGCGCTGGAAACAATTGTCCGGGCACGGCATACATTCGCCGCCCACCTTCTCGGTACCTTTCCTGGGACATCCGTGGACCCTCTGGGTCACCCATCAGTTCAGTGCCGAAGTCAGCAATAAAGAAATGCGGAAGTGAACACAAGTTGTGAACAGATCACTGAACAGTGAACAAAGATCATTGACATTCATGCAGTTTTGAACCTGGATCATGCTGATACCATGGCGGCAATCGAGGCTCTTCCAGTAGGCATCCGGGCACGTGTCACTACAAGTTGCGCTGGGAGTTCGAAAGGTATAGAGTCGGCACTCTGTACCTTGTGGCAAAGGGCTGAATGGCTCCGCCCAAGGGCCAAAGACCTTCCCAGCTTCGAACCAGAAACGAATGCTGCTGACTCATACAAGAACAGCTGTTGGCCCGGTTCTCTTCTCTTAAAGATCTTCACATCAAGATGCACTCTTCGTAGCTATTGCAGGCGCTGCAGTTTTCATGACAGGCTTTGCAACGCCCACCTCGGATAACAGGTTGTCCACCTTCCCACTAGAAAGCTGAAACTTCCCAAGCACACTTTGGATCCCACCCATGCAGCACTCAGCTCTCTCAAGCACCAAGAGTATCAAGAAGATACACCTGCCTTAAGCCAACCATTCAAGTCTTCCACACCTGCAGATCTCCTTTCAGAAACAAGGCACCCAAACCATCATCCCACTCATTGCTCTTCACCCCGTAGTATCCCTTGGGACACTCTGGTGCACACTTAAAGTCCTTAGTTGACACTCGATTGTCAGTTTAGTGAGCGCCACCAAAAGTGAACCCAACACGGGAATCAATCAATGAACATGTTTGTCACCAAGACGCGTGGGTGAGGTAGTGCTGATTCTTGCACTCCAAGCAGGTGGTGGCATTCAAACACGACTTGCCTTGAAGCGCAAGGCATCGGAAGACCCTGTTCCAATTCTCTTCAGATTTGCATGTTACTTCCATGCTGACATTGTCGGACAGAGCCAAATGCCGCTCAGTCACATATCCTACCATCACCATCGACAGATTCACCAAGCATCAAACGAATGATTCCATGTCAAACAAGGAGCTTTCCACTACTGGGATCACTGCGCGTGCCAATCGTGAGAGCAAATACGCAGGGTGAAACGTTGCAACAGAGGCCGTTGTAGAGTCAACATGTTGCGACTTGGGTCCAGGGTGAGAATTTCCCCAATCGCAATATTGAGGGTATGAGTGGGGAAATTGTGCGAGTACAACTGCGGTGTTTCTCCAAGCAGCAATTCTCATGGCACAGACTGCAATAGCCACCTGCGCCCACTGCACTCACTTTATGAAGCACAGCATGAGCTTGAAGCTTTGTGGAGTCTGATGGCAATGGTCTTTGTAAAACATGAAGAACAAATGCATAGCTTGCATCTTGAAAAAAGGAAAACCTAGCCATTCTGTCTCAGTATGCTGATTGCTTCTTTCATCATCCGTTCAGACTCCATAATATGATGAAAATAGATTCGAACAGTATGACCTCCCATAACCATCCTCGCCCTGCCTACACCATTGAGACCATCAGTTTCAAATTGGCCCTCCGGACACTCGGCTTCACACACATGAGTGAGCTGCAAGTACATCTCCTCGGCTAGCAGGGTTTGCTCGTATCTGTAAGGGAAAAACTGAAGTAAGAATGGTACAGTACCTGAAAACTAAGGTGCTCCTAGGCAGTGAAACAAAAAGTTAGTACCCAAAATTACTGCTGAACCATGAAACATGTTTGTTTTCCAACTCGAGCAACGAGTCTGAAATAATCAGATCAAAACCTTTAAAGTTCTTGGCAGGCGTCATTCTTGCACTCCAAAGCAATACTCTCGTTGACGCACCTGCAAGCAGAAAGTTTGATTGACGCCCTACACTGAGCCCGTTGGGATGCACATGTGTTCCTGATCTGGCTGTCCACTGAAGCTAATCCCAGAAACGAAGCGTGACACCTCAAAACAACATTGATCAGGCAGACTCTCAAATCCAGTAACACCAAATACGCAAGTTTTTTTTAGAGCAGCGCCTGCTCACATGGTTCGGGCACTTTGCACAAGTTCCGCCAACGCCCTCTTGCAAAGGAAAGCAAGTGGTTTGGACCTTCGAGACATACGCTGCCTGAGCAGGAAACCGCTGGGGACCTTGCGTGTTTCCCGTGACTCTCAGACAATGTTGCCCATCTCTTCATGATACAGGACGCCCCGGCATGAAATTGCCATGGTGCTTACAGCATTGCCAACAAAATCACTAGTTCTTTGAATTCAATTGGTGGCTTCTCAAAATAGAGGTACCCCCAAACTATCCTTGTTTAATTAACCATTTAGAGTAATAAACCGACCAGTTGAGAATCAGGAAGCTTTGGAAAAGGCTAAACGGGGAGACCAGAGCCAAGCCGCGGCATCGTCGGGCTTCGTCTCTGCAAACCTTGGAAAATCCGAGCGGTTTCACTTCTGAACGGCCTAATTGGTGGCTTCTCAAGCCATAGGGAGGCCCAAAAATGGCTGGTTTACAGCGGTGTTGACAATGGTTTTGTACATTTTTTTAAGAGGGGACGATAAGCAAGCAATCGTACGGGATATACCAAGTAAAATCGTTGGTTTATAAGTAGCAATGGCTATGATAACTAAATGATTTGGGGGTACCCCTGTTTTGAGACGCACCCAATTAGGATAGACCATACGCCGTTCTCCTGAACGCGACTGGTTTCACGTTTCGATCTACGCAATGAACAGCTGCATCACCCACAGCACCTTCGGCACTTGCAACTTCGAGGCGCCACATCATGGCGTAGTAACCGTTCAGTGAACCAGTGGAATCCAACTTGAAGCTATGAAGGGAAGCTCCATTCTTGTAGATGGTGAGGTGGCTGCCTGGAACGGAAACCCTCACAACCCCCCAGTAGCAATACACCACCAATGAATCTGTCAGTCTCCGTGCCTGAATCTTTCTTTTCGTGCAAGTCTCAAAAAACTGAGAAATTCGAACTATAACATGTGAACTATATTCCGTTTTTTCACGTGTTAAGCTTTGTCTCCAGATTGCATGGTCAGCTCAGGTGGAACATTTGGCCCCAACCAGGTGAGATGCAGAGGGATGCAAGGTGCAGATTTGCAGGGCCTGGCCTTTCAACTCTAATCGAAAATAGTCTTGCCTCGTATAGGTCAAGCCCTCAAAGGCTCCATCCTCAGTGGCGGACCCTGTTGTTGTTGTTGTTGTTGTTGTTGTTGTTGTTGTTGTTGTTGTTGTTGTCGTTGTTGCCGTCGTCGTCGTCGTCGTTGTTGTTGTCCTTGTTGTTGCTGCTGTTGGTGTTGCTGTTGTCGTTGTCGTGTCCCTCTCAACTCCAATCAACCACTTGCTGTTGTTGGAGCTGCTCTTTCTATCCCCCATCTGCCAAACCCATCGTCAAGCTTCAATGGCCACAGAGCCACTACCGGTCAGGTGGATGAACTTCCCGCTCTTGAAATCCCTGTCATCTGTTGGGTCAGTGGTGAGCCCCACCCACAAAGGCAGATCGTCCTGTCAAAACAAGCAGCTGCATGGGTAATGAGATTCATCATGGCGTTGACAATGACCATCCGATCCAATGACCGACTATCATTTTAACCGACAATAGGAATCCTCATCACTAATCATCATGATCGATGATAAGTCTAATCACCAACAATAACACAAGAGATGAGGGTGACTGTTTTGATTCTGCTGCATATCAGTCCCAGGGATCCAACCAGCTCTAAAAAGGTCGCCTGCAGCAACACCCTACTCCACCGCCATCCGGGAGGCACCCGTCCTGCCCTGGCATGAAAGCAATACTGGACACAGGCCCTGCCACTGCAAAGGCAGTGCCTCCTTCTTGGTTAGCAGCAGTGAAGGTTTGACCTCCCAACATACAGCAATCAGCGATGCCATTTGGGGCTGTTCAAAGGGCTTTCCGCTACCATGAATTACGATATTCTGCGTATGCATACGTTAACGTATACATATGCAGATACAAATACATACACATACACAGGTACCAAATACATATACGATTATACATACACATGTGCAAATACCTGTGTGTATGTGTACAGTACGCTATTTCCCAAATGTCCGTGCTTCCAAAGCTAAGCGTTCCACCTAAACCTGCTCTTCAACACTCAACAAAACAACTTGAAATTTCAAGGGATACTGGCTGAACACTACTACTTGGATCTACTTGGTAGAAAAAGGTTCATGGCTGCTTCTGCCTGATGATGGTTGATGATGGCTACGAGTTTCTTCCGATACAGGCCACGCGCAAACTGTGTGCCTTTCTGCTTGACGTTGGTCAACTGCCACGTCTCAGTGCAGGATTCTGTCTCAGACACCTGTCAAGTGATGTTGGTGACGCACGTGGGCCATTCCTTTGGGCATGCAAAACACTCAACCTTGGAGACTCACCAAGTTTCCGGGGAAAACCAACAGAGAACACCATCCAGCCTTGTATGCCACCAACTCGTAGAAGTTCAACACCCGGTATCCTGCTGCGGCAAGCGGCAACATGCAGCGCATACCCTTCCCTACAATGGCAATGATTCCCCGATTCCACCCGTCCTTTCAGCTGCACGTAGACGTACTGCCCAACCGATCGATCGCACGACACCTCGTACCACTTGTCTGTCACTTCGGTCAAGGTTCCTTGGTGACCCAACGAGAACCCAACAACAAGGTCGTGGGTGCTACAAATATGTGCACGGAAGCAACAAAAACAGAATTGAAAATCCAAACAAGTAAGGGGACAAAATTAGGAACAGAGTATTCGTGCTCATTTTCCACAGTGCCATTTCCCACACATCTCACATTATTCAGGCATGCAAGTTCCCATCGAACTCCAGCCACTCTTGCTGCCCGAGTTTCCGCAAACAGTTCCCTTGCAGATCTTGCCTGGAAGTCACTGTAAGCTGTGAGTCGCCAACTCTTGAGATTGAATCCCTTCCCAGTGGATCAAAGCCATAGTGTAATCATCTTGTGGGTCTGGTCATGCGGAAATCGGCGCACAAAATTGCACTGCCGAAGCACGTGAAGAGTAATTGAACATGGTCGCTGCTGCCAAAAGGACGAAACGCATGCCCAACACAAGGCATGCGGTCCCAAAGTGTGCTTAGTTCCCCATTAGAGTTGTCCCATGCCCACATGCTTACAAGCGTGGCTCATGTTTTGCAAAACCTCCCGGCGGCTGCGCCTTTTTCGCAGGGCGTTGGGCTCACGCCCACCGCTGCTCCAAGCAAAGAACAGTGGAGACCGGTGGCCTCTTCCGACAAAGCCTCCCAGTGGTCACCAGCGGAGAACAACCACGACAGCTTGGAACCACCGGCACTGATATTCCTGGCCTTGCATTGCCTTGCGCTGCCTTGCGCTGCCTTGCACCCGATTTTCCTATTCCATGGGTTACCATAAATAGCCATAAATCCCAATAGAACCAGTCATGTCCATAGTCTGCATCAACAATCAACCGCAATATTGGTGAGGATTGCTTCCAATCCCCCATAATCATCTACTGTCAACCAGAACCGACCATCATGGAACATCAAATAGCCCTCACTCAGCCATGAATTAGCCATCAATCATCATCGCCCATCATAAACCATCATAAACCGCCATAAACCATCATAAACCACAACATTAACCACAACATCAACCATCATCAAACATGTTCATCATTATTTTTCAATCAATTCACCACCATAAACATCATTAAGCATCATCATTCATCAATGAACCATCAATCCGCTTTGCCGCGGTGCCTCGCAACCATTGGGGTCACTCAAAATGCGAATCTTCACCAAGGACTCGTTGCTGCCCAAGTCCATTTGCCACCTGAGGCAAGGAAGGGGCACGCTGTGAGCACGCCTTCTGATGGTGCAGAACGTTGCGTCAATGCAGATATTGCGTTGGTTTACAGGTTACAGCTCACTATGTGGATTTACAGCTCATACTTCCAAGGAAACATTTGTTTCAGCTCATATGAATGTCTGTACGGTTGCGGAGGAGACAAAAGGACTGTCTCCAGTATTGATGGACCGATCCAATATCGGCGTTTGATACTGATACAACTAGTGTCGATTCACTATATTATATTATCATATTCCGATAGAAATTGACTGGATACATCCACGTACAACGTTAGGTTTGTTGTGAGATTAGTCAGAATATCCTGATTCTATGGTAGTATGGTGGTTCGATACAAGAACTTATATGCTCTGAGTTTGGAAAATCCGGACTCAATACCAGGTAGGTTCATCATCAACCAAGTGTTACAAGAGGAACAATAACAAGAAAACAGTGAGAGTTTGCAAATGCTTGTTAGTACTACCATACTGTTAACAATTGTCACAAGCATACCAACGATTTGTATCTCCTAGCTGTACCCTATTGGTTGCCAAGAATAAATAGCCCCAACATCCCCAGTGGCTGATGCTTGCTGGTTGGTTCAAACAAGCGCCGTTCCCCAAGCTGATTGGCACCAGATGAGGATGACTTTGTGAGTTCCCAGAAGGGAACCCAGCAATTTGTTTCTTCACGTTTACCATTGAGCACCGTCGTTTTGCCAACCACCAGCGAGTGACCTTGGAAAGCCAAACCACCAGTGACTTGACCGAAGTTTTGAAGGAACCCATTCGCCACCAGACAGGGTAAATATCCATGACCCATCCGCAAGAATGGTAATGTTTGGGAAGCAGACCAGTGGTTTTCGGATAGCCAACTCAGAAAAATTCCCACTGAAAAGATCCTTCAATTGCGGTTCTACTTCATGGATGAGCAACGATTCACCATTCTATGCAGCGATCAATTCACGAACACTCAACCGTTGGTTGACCCTTAAATGTTGGTTCCTTGGTTCCTTGGTTCCTTGGTTCCTTGGTTCCTTGGTTCCTTGGTTCCTTGGTTCCTTGGTTCCTTGGTTCCTTGGTTCCTTGGTTCCTTGGTTCCTTGGTTCCTCAGCCTCACAATCCCTGCCATGGCACCAGGGATTCAACTCTCCGGCGCCGGAGTTCCAAACTGAACTGCAGCGAGTGGAAATGAGTCCATCGTTGCCTCGGGGAAGGCCATGAGATCCATGGGCCGGGCAGTTCGCACATCTGAAATCTGAGAAAAACTGGAGTTGAACACGAGAAAACTGGTGGTTTCTCAAGCCATAAGGGATCCGGAGAATGGTTGGTTTATTGCTGTATATGAATGGTTACTGTGATACGCTGGATGATAACTGGGGGCACCCTATTGTGAGAAACGCATACATATCCATTGAGAACATACAAAAATCGCACAAAATCAACGTATGTTGCAAAGTCAGTGGTGTTGGAAAAGTGAACCAACGGCACCAACTGGGAGATGAGGACCAAAGATTAGGAACTTCACCAAGGTGCAAAGCTTTGCAGGAGCAGTTTCCATGCGCGAACCTCAGGGCGCTGAGGCTTGGTGAAGCAACTGGTTCTCTGTTGGATTTCCCCTCACCATTTGCCGGAAAGCTCCAAGAAGTCACGAGCACATAAAGAAGGATAGTTTGCTTCGATTTTTTGCCGGGATACCATGGGATACCACTGGATAACATGGGATATCTGCTCACACAAAGCATTCTTATTTTTCCGAATAGAGAGGTTGCAACCAACTAACCTCCGGCAAAGATCCCCACCAGGACTGTCATCTCTTGATGAAATCGAACAGGGAAAACCTTCTTGGAAGGGGAAAAAAACTTTGCAAACGGAAAAGGTCAAGTGCCCATGATGCCGGAGCGGCGGTGGCACAATTTCTGTTTGCCTGAGACCATATTGATACGCCAAAAGTATGTCGAGTTCTTCAGAAGCTCAGAAGTCAGTTCGAATTTACCAAGAATTGTCCAACATGTTTCTTTTAGAAGTTAATGTCTACCCAGGATTAATAAACCCCTGGTTGATTAACTAGGGGGGTTACCATTACTTTGGATGGCTCCGCACGGCCAATGATCATCCAGGGCACTCATCGAGGCAATGCCGGCAGCTGGAATCACCACCTCTCCAGCCTCAGATTTTCCCTTCGGAACAAGGCCTTGGTCGCAGAAGCGTGTGGGAAGGCCATCCCGCTGCCCACGAAAAAATGCGGGGTGAATAACTACTGGAATGACTACTCTTACACATGGCCATTCACAATTGCTAAGAAACCGTTAAGCAACAATTGCAGTATTTAAATCAAGTACTGTCATTCTACAGTAATTGCTAAGTACTAAGTAACCATTAGGCAAGTAAATCAATATTCATGTTAGGAGGAATTGTTCACCATTACTACCAGATGGAAAAGTAATCCCAGCATTCACTTGGTTGGCTGACGGGAAAATGTTTGGCAAACTACCATTTTCTTGTGGCAAAAAACCATCACCGGATTTCAGCAATCCACTTTGGACCGTAGCAATCAAAAACAACGAACCAAAGGCAGATCTCCCACTGTCTAGGGCAGTGAAGGTGGGGGAAATAAATGAGCAGCTTGGTTGTAGGCATTGTTTCGGTTTTCAAAGACATTGATTTCTTGATGATAATGACCACCAGTGAAAAAGCAGACGACGAGAGCAACACACATGTAAGATTTCTGAAATGCGATGAGCCATTTGAATCCATTTCGGGTTGGGTGGACTACCATTTTGTGGCAGCTGTGCAAATTATATTCAAAAGATCCTCAACGATGTCCGAGCGCAAATTAGAAAAGTCCTAGGCGTGATCGATTAATTTCGATATATAACATGAATCAAAACCATTCAAACTCTCAATATAACCGATGATATCAAACGTCAAATATCTGTATAGAGAACCCATCATTATGCATGAGCTATCTCGCGTTGATGGATATGCCGGTAGCTCCTAGCGGAATCTTTTCCACATCTGCCCGGCCCCAGAACTGAGAGGTCAAGGGGCCCACTTTGCGGTAGCAGTGAATGCCCTTGGCAGGGCTTGGTGATAGAGTGCCGCCCTTCCAAAAGGAACAACGGTTGCTATCATCACCTCAGCCAATCAGATCCAGTGTGCCAGAAGCTGTAGCCATCATGGCTACCCGTTTCAAGTCTGTTCGAAATGCGAAGTAAAGCCCTTTGAAGAAACTCTGTTGGTGCTGAAGGTCGGCCGGATGCAAATCTAAGGAGAGCACGAAGCTCGAAACCAGCACATTCAGCCCTTGCCATGCACAGGAGCTGACACCCGGCCACGTTTTCCACAAAGTGCTCGCCGTAACTGGCGCAGCCGCGGCAAGAACTCTCCGAAATGCTTGATACCTAGTGGTCCATCCCAAAAACATGGGGGCTTTTGTTGCAAAGTTTCACTTTTGGATGGTGGTGACCCATCATTTCTTGACAGCACCTGGCAATCGTTGGGCATTTCGAACACAGGGTATGCATTGCATCAACCCACCTCAGCATATCTTGGCCACCACGGGTGGAAACAAGTGACATCAAGTGACCACACTTGGGGATGGTGCTCCCTGGATGCACCAGGATGCACCTGGTGGGAGCCAAGGTACCCACGGCTACCCCAGCAGCACCAGCGGCGCCTCGAGTCCGTGCCGCCCGTCCAGCTTCGCAGCTCGCTGCCGCCGCAACTTTGGTCGCGCAGCACCTTCCAGTCCTGGCACCGGGGATCCCCGAAGCGAGGTGTAGGGCAACAACCGTGGCAGCTTGGGAAGGGAGCCATCTTGGGATGTGGAACGTGGCAAAAGCAGCCATTTTGCAGCTTTTGGGATGTGGAACATTCTGATCCCAGCTTTGAGAAAAAGTTGGAGACAGATCGGTGGATCTGTGGATTCCAAGAAGCTGCTGCAAACAACGTCCCCCCTTGGCCACGTTGTCTCCGAGACCCCGGCGATCTGTAGCAAGGATTCCGGTGGCTGGTAGTAGTGATCGGATGGGCACTCGGGTTCGCAGCGAAATTCTGGGCCAAGGTAGTTGTTGTTTCTGCACTCTGTGCCTCAGAAGCTTCCCGGCTGAAGGTGAATCGGCTGAAGTTGGATCACTTGAGTGATCTTGAGTGTCTGTATTCATCAGATTTATCTAAATCTCAAGGCCCAAATCGACATGCACAAGATATCCGAAATAGGTTCCGGGAAGAATCCCCTGGCGTTCCTCCATGTATTGAGTATCTAGGTAGCATGGATCCTGAGTAGCACAGTCGCGACCAAGCTGCATGTTGTGGCGTTGACACACAGGGTACAGTTTGAAGAACATCCTGTGCAAACTCGTCCAGTGTCTTTGTCGCCCAGCTGAAAGAGTCCACGTGGGCAATCCATCTGGCAAGTGAAGTCGGGGTTCAAATAACCTCAGCACCGCTTCTGTACAAGAGATGTGAATCATATGAGTGCTGTTGGTATGCGTTGTGGATTGCTCTTCTCCTATTGATGTGTGTGTGTGTGTGCGTTTCTAAGTGTTTCCGTCTGCTTGGGGGTTCGGTACTATATGGGTGCCTGCACTCATACCTATGCCTGTGCAAAGCTGCCAAGCTGAACTGTGCTGCAGGAAGTGCATGCGTGATACACTTACGCAAACAACTGCACAACAACATGTCAAGGACATTGTAAGGGCTACCTGAACAGGTTTTGATCCTATCCCATGTTGAACCTTCGATCTGTTCGTTTTGCCCTGCCTTGTGGCAATCTCCCCACCTGAAAATGCCAACGGTAGATGCAGTTGCTTTCACTGCCTCTGTCACCACCACCACCACCACCACCACCACCACCACAACCATCATTAGCACCTCATCATCGTCATCATCATCATCATCATCATCATCATCATCATCATCATCATCATCAGTTTTACAAATTACATTGTGTGGTTGGCTTACTGCTTCATCCACAACACTCATCCCAGCTGAGCAATTGATCGCCAGGAAACGGGCATTCTTGCACTCAGTGATGTGCGTCAAGTTGAGACACTTACTGGCGTGCTTGCTGCAAGCAGTGCAGTTGTTGCCGATCTTTTCGGAGGCGTTGCGAAAGTATCCATTTGGGCAGTCGTCCACACCTCAGAGCAACATCATGAGACGACCTTCAAACTTCCGAATCTTGTGCCCGATGACCCAAACGACTCTAAACTCCAAGCAGCGTTTTAATCCTCGTAGTGAGGATTTCTGACATTGGTATGCAACGATGGTGTTTGAGCATGTTTGACCCGTTTCAATTTGCGGTATGAAGCAGCCGAAATATGCCGAAATAATGCTGCACACTGGGGCCCGTGCAGGACATGTTGGGACTCAGGACCTTCTTGTTGTCACAAACGGTGCACAGGGCTGCTGATTGACAAGCATGGCAATTCTCCTGGCTGCAATGGATGAACGGCGTTCACATTGTGAACTGAATAAAGATCCCCGGATTGATGGGAATATCGACCGGTCAGTCTGGCTTTGGCCATCAATTGTGGGGCGTCCCATAGATTTGCTCATCAACCATCTCTTAGGAATACGATGAAAAGAAATGAAAACTGGGCAACACATAGGGATACATGCCCACACGATGTGGGAATATGAGTGATCAAACCGAGGATCGGGATACGAGTGAGAAGAATGGTGAACAACCGCTGATGCCCAAGCCACTAACACTATTGCTTTCTCAGACTCAAAGTGTTCAATCATCGGAAATGGAAGCATCTATTTGGTGAATTCGTAAAATGGCGGGTGCCCCAAAAATGCTTGGTTTACTATAAATGGTCAATATTGGATGATTTGGGGGTCCCTTATTTTGAGAAACATCCATTTGAGTCCATCCATTGACCAAGTGTACTCAAATATTCCAAGCTATCATCTTTCAGAGATCATGCGAACCTTCGATTCTTGGCGGTGCAACCAGGCGGGCGCACTATTTGTAGCACGTGCCAGTACATGCCATTTTCTACGCATAGATTTTTTACAGAAAAGGCAAACCCTATCTGTACTTGGAAGATATTGGAAAATTGGATACAATGTCTTTGCCAATTTGTACTTTTGAAGGAAACAACTGAAACAACCTGAATAAAAAACAACTTCAAGTTGTACCGAACCTATTTAAGCAAAGAACTGAACCAACTTCCACAATTCATCCAGGTCCCACCGATCATATAAGGACGCAGTCCTGGCACCGTGGACACCGCTTTCCGACCTCACCGAGTCCCTCAGGGAAGAAGCCTCACACGACCCATGGAATCCATGGATTTGCAGGGGAAATTCCTGCCATAAGCTGCTGGGTGCTTGCCCTGAATCGCCACATGGCCATCCCTGAGGTCTGGTGCTTTGTTGCCATCTCCCAGTACTGTTGGTACTTCTCAAATCGAAGCCATGCGGAACCAAATGAGTGTGCAAATGTCAGATGATTCGCAAACATAGGTTGGTCAAACTAGGTCCTTCTTGCCCACCAATATCAGGAACAAACTGCTGCTACCACTGCAATGCCCAGTCTTCATGCCCGGCCGTTCTTTGCGATGCACACATCTTTTATCTAACAAAATAAATATATAGCAATAATAACAATAACATCATAACAATTTGCAATAATCATAACAATGATGATGATAATGATAAATCCTTTGCGCGAAAATCCGACGAAGACTGAGAGTCAAACCCACTGGGCACGTGTCTTGGCAGGTCGCATCAGGAGTCAAGAACTTCGAGTTCTTGCACTCTGTGGCCTCAGTCGAGTCAGCCCATTGTGCACGACAAGCCGTTTCGGCTGGTTCGGCCTGGTACATATGCTTCAAAATAGATCAAAATAGAGGTTGTCCATGAATCCATTCCTAAAATTGGTGGCTTCCCCACTTGAAACGGCCATCTTTGGCGTCGACATCCCAGTACGATCATGGGTACAGCCAGGCATGTAGATCAAGAAAAGAATCACGGGATTATGAAAATTCTTGGTGTAACCCTACCTGGCCGACCTACAAACGGATGGCTCCTGTAGTTTACCCTAAGGAAACCATCATCAACACTGTCAGAGATGCCTGGCCAAGGCACATACTTCGCAGTGATGCAGCCACTGGAATCACCCGGGCACTGCTCGCACGTGTTCCCCACAGCTCCTGCAAAACGCAGCCCTTTCTGGGGGTCCCGCATGGGATCCAACCATATGCTACTCCCTTCAGAGGATTTGTGAGCAATCGCTGCCAACCATCCAAGCATGCCAAGGGTGTAACGAGACTTGGTTGGACAAACTTGTTGGACTCCCTTGGAGCTCAGCCTTCGAGTGCCGCGGGTGAGCAGTTCGGCTATGGATCGGTCCCACTTCCACCATGCGGTTGGTCCCATCAAAGCTCCAACTCAATCAGCCGACCTCGATTTTAGCATAGCTACTGGGTGATACCTCTTGAATTCCATCATCTTTCAGGCTAAGATATCATAGGTACCATCGCCATCACGGTATCATCCTTTCACTTTGAAATTTGTTTGACAAATCCTTCTGTACCAGCAGTGCAACAGCTGGGGTTGCTGCTCCTTGCAAGCCAGGAAGAATTTAGAACCTTGAATCTTGGCTTCAACATGGACTTGAAACCTTCTCCTTGCACCACAGATGAACTGCATATTGAAACACCCCCCCCACACTCCAAACGGCGGAAGCGTCCTACTCCAGTCTTGTAGCTTCCATGCGGACATGCATCTTCACACCAGCCGCTTGGTGTCAGGTACTTGCCTCAATGGGGCTCGCTGGATCCACAGCTTGAACAAAAGACCCGCAACTTCGCTTCCCTCAAAAACAGGCAGCCAACCAGCTTCTCTCGCGCAGCCGAGGCGCCGTTGCGGCATTTCTGACATCGGTTTCCCAAGGTGCAGCTGATGCAGTCCTTGTCGCAAGCTTCGCATACTCGACCCACCTGGTCCACGCCGGAGGGATAAGTACCTGCTCGCACCACCAAGACGACAAGACCAGGGCTGGGTTCGCCGAGTTGCCGAGCGCACCATTTCTGCACAACCCACGACATCCCCATCCACCAGAGAAGAACGAAGTTGTTGGCCGGTACTCAAATGCCATAGGGTATGACTCGACAACACCATTTGCAAATCGAAGTTGTGAAATCTCATGCAAGATTGTTGAAACAGATCAAGGTCAGCTGCCCACAGAGAAATCCTATCTTCACAAGAGATGTAACTTCTGAAGTCCAAAGGTGAGACCCTGGAGATTTGCCATAGCGCTGTCACAAGCAGGCATGGTTGCAGGAAATGATCAAATGGTCAAATTATGGTTTCCAAGTGCGATTTCATGTCAAGCCCAATGTCAAAGACTAAAAATATCTCGAAACATCAGGTAATTTCAAAACGATCGCAGCATTAGTAACACTTATATTTGATGGTAAATCCACACCTATTGCCAAGCCTATTGCTAAAGTGATGCTGGTTAATTCACTGGTCGATCTATCGTTACAAGTTAAAAAATGATCAAAGTGTCCAACAGCTTGCCCTCTGCAACTGTCAGTCAGCGGCCTTCTGGACAGCTATCTGCACAAGTGCCATCTGGGGTGAGGTACTGCCAGTCTTTGCATTCCTAGGCGAAGACAACAACAGCTTTGATGCTGACTTCGGGACTTTGGGATTTGACATACCTGACAGCCTCTGGGAGCCTCCAGTCACGCTTAGGTGCAACAGCCTAAAGTTAGTAGCAAGTCTGTTCATTTTAGCCGTCATGGTTGTGGCAGGAGAAGGAGGGAGCTGTGATTCTTGCATTTTGCCAGGCGTTTTTCATAACGAGGTGCAGTGATCAGAGCCGGCCCAATGCACTTCATAGCGTTCCCTGGACATCGTACACAGTTTCGGCCAACCTTCCCAGTGCCGTTGCGATAGTAGCCATCGGGACACCCCGCCTGCACCAAAGCAGTGATACAAATATGTTAAACCTCTCCTGCAAATGAATTGAACATCGCAGTCCTCAAGATATATGTTCTACCCATCTCTATGCGATGACCACAGCACATCGACTGAGCCCCTCCTCGCACCATGCATCGGATGTCAAGTACCTTGGAGACGAACGGAGAGTCATTACCAGTGGCAAACAATTCAGCCAAATTTTATGTTCGGGGACTGGAGAACGAATATGTTCCAGTGATTTTTGTTTAATTACCCTTTTTTTTCTAAGTCTTATCAGCAGGCCCTCTGTTGAGGGATGAGAATCTCGGATGTCAGGAGACCACAGGGAGGCGCCCATGCGGCCCACTTGTGTCGAGATGCTGGCCATTCTTGCATTTTGTACAAATGTCAGCCTGGCGCAAGTTGGAGCAGAATGTCAGAGTGGAAATCATCCGGGCCCTTTCTGCCACCCTGATATATCCTCAAAAATCCTAAAAGTATGTGGTTCATGCCTGGCTATAGATATACACATTGACGAAGGCTTCTTGGATATTCAAGTTGAAGCTGGTTGTAGATGATTCAGGGTTGCGAGTTGTTCACAGCCAAACGAGAACTTGAAATCATGACAACAATTGGAAGGAAATCAGTGGCACTTCATATGATCCCTTGCAATTCTCAAGTGCCCAAGCTCAATCTCAGTCCCAACCTTCTTGCAGGTCGCGCAGTTGATGTCACACACCTGCCATGGGTTCATGGTGGTTTCGCAGGGTTTTCAGCACTAAAAGGTGAAGGCAGCAGCCAGTGCAGCATAGTCAGCAGTTTCGTTTCTGCACTGGAAACGACAATGAAAAGGGTGAGAAAATGATTTCAAGTTGAAGGAAGCATCGATACTCTCAAACCAACCGGAACTTATCATTTCCTATACAGAAATCCATTATGTTTGCAGGTACACCAATAATTACCGGATAAGCGCACGTTGATTGACTGGTTGACTGCTGACCCAAGTTCTACAGAGATGTTCTTGTAGGAGGTTGTCATCCATGGTGTGAATCTCTCTTAAACAAACATGGCCAAATGGTGGTACTGGCGCAAAGTGTTCGCATGTGTTCGCCTATCTTTTTGCTGTCTCTGCAGACAAAGGATGAGTATTGGGAATGTCCCAGGATCGCACTTGTGGTACAATCCTTAAATGACAATTAATTTCTGTACTTAGGAAAATACCCCTCAGCACTGCTCCGATGAGCAGCAAACGGCAAAAACTGCCAAACACAAAAAATGCATAGAAAAATAGGCCACGTGACTGGGCCTTGGACCATAGTCAAAATTTGGTCGTAGTGGTCCAAATCGACCTACAGTCCCTTGTGTAAAAAAAAATTGGGCTCAAGACCCTACGATGCGAGAGGCAATTGCGCCAATCAGGCCTGAGGTGTTGGTCACCTCTTGCTTCAAATCTGTCTTGACCGCAGATGCCTCAGGATTGAAGGGAACTGATGAGTGGTGGAGGAAGATGCGAACCTTTCCATCCTGGCACTTCTTGTACCCAAATGAGTATTCCACCGTGGTCTTGCTTCCATCCGCAGCGCTGGTGAAGTCGTAGGTTCCCATGGCAATGGCAACGTTGCCGTTCAGTTCGATTTTGTGATTCTCAAATTGAACCTGGTTGCTTTTAGACCCGGCCTTGCTAAAAGTCTAACTTTTAGTGGTTACATGGAAAAGCAGCCATATCCCAAAAAAAGCTAAAAAGCAAAGTTCATAGCTGTAATCCACCCAGCAACATCGCTCCAACCTTTGCCACCATTGATGGCAAAGCCACCATCCTCAGCAATTCCATCAGCTTCCTTCACAGCTTTGGCACCCACAAAGTACGACATGGCCTGGCTTGCCTCAGGGCGGAACTGGACATCCTTGGCTTTTGTTGGCTTGAAGAGCACGTTGCCGTGAATGGCCATGCCCATAGCCGTACAGTTCACCTGCTGCATTAGCAGCTGCGGCCACATAGTCTCCGCCATCCAGGTACGTCTTGGAAATCTTCTTGATGGAATCCGCCCATGCTTTCTGGGCAGCTTTCACCTCGTCCATTGAGACTGACTCCGGCGCAGTGGTGAAGGGCACCGATGAGTGGTGGAGGAAAATGCGAACCTTTCCATCTTGAGTCTTCTTGTATCCGAATGTGTATTCCACCTTGGTCTTGCTTCCATCAGCAGCGCTGGTGAAGTAGTAGTTTCCCATGGCAATGGCAACGTTGCCGTTCAGTTCGACCTGATGGTTCTCAAATTGAACCTGGTTGCTTTTAGACCCGGCCTTGCTAAAAGTCTAACTTTTAGTGGTTACATGGTAAATCAGCCATATCCCAAAAAAAGCTAAAAAGCAAAGTTCATAGCTGTAATCCACCCAGCAACATCGCTCCAACCTTTGCCACCATTGATGGCAAAGCCACCATCCTCAGCAATTCCATCAGCTTCCTTCACAGCTTTGGCACCCACAAAGTACGACATGGCCTGGCTTGCCTCAGGGCGGAACTGGACATCCTTGGCTTTTGTTGGCTTGAAGAGCACGTTGCCATGACCATAGCCATACAGTTCACCAGCTGCATTAGCAGCTGCAGCCACATAGTCTCCGCCATCCAGGTAGGTCTTGGAAATCTTCTTGATGGCATCCCTCCATGCGTTCTGGGCAGCTTTCACCTCTCCCAGTGAGACTGGCTTGGGTGCCGTGATTGACATTGGCACAGAGCTGTTGGTCTCTTGCTTCAAAGCTGTCTTGGCCTCAGATGCCTCAGCAGTGAAGGGCACTGATGAGTGGTGGAGGAAAATGCGAACCTTTCCATCTTGAGTCTTCTTGTATCCGAATGTGTATTCCACCTTGGTCTTGCTTCCATCAGCAGCGCTGGTGAAGTAGTAGTTTCCCATGGCAATGGCAACGTTGCCGTTCAGTTCGACCTGATGGTTCTCAAATTGAACCTGGTTGCTTTTAGATCCGGCCTTGCTAAAAGTCTAACTTTTAGTGGTTACATGGCAGATCAGCCATATCCCAAAAAAAAACTAAAAAGCTAAGTTCATAGCTGTAATCCACCCAAGCAACATCTTGCCAACCGTTGCCGCCATTGATGGCAAAGCCACCATCCGCCACCATCCTCAGCAATTCCATCAGCTTCCTTCACAGCTTTGGCACCCACAAAGTACGACATGGCCTGGCTTGCCTCAGGGCGGAACTGGACATCTTTGGCTTTTGTTGGCTTGAAGAGCACTTTGCCGTGACCATAGCCGTACAATTCACCGGCTGCATTCGCAGCTGCGGTCACATAGTCTCCGCCATCCAGGTAAGTTTTGGAAATTTTCTTGATGGCATCCGCCCATGCTTTCTGGGCAGCTTTCACCTCTTCCATTGAGACTGACTCCGGCTGAGTGGTGAAGGGCACCGAGGAGTGGTGGAGGAAGATGCGAACCTTTCCATCCTGGCACTTTTTGTACCCAAATGTGTATTCCACCTTCGTCTTGCTTCCATCAGCAGCGCTGGTGAAGTAGTAGTTTCCCATGGCAATGGCAACGTTGCCGTTCAGTTCAATCTGATGGTTCGAAAAAACAACCTTTGGCGACGGTTGGTCGTTTTTGTAAATGACGGGGGGGTTTTAGATCTGGCCCTAATATAAGTCTAACTTTTAGTGGTCATGTGGTATATCAATCATATCCCAAACAAACTAATTATACCAGCGTTGACCCCAAACAGGAAATGATAAACGTTAGAGTATCTCAATGCTGATAGTTTACCTGACAAATGGGAGACAAGTGATGGAAACAATGCGACCAACCGGACCCAGAGT
>VSDK01002424.1:220064-274998 GCA_009767595.1 Symbiodinium kawagutii | reverse complement strand
CCTCAGGGCGGAACTGGACATCCTTGGCTTTTGTTGGCTTGAAGAGCACGTTGCCATGACCATAGCCGTACAGTTCACCAGCTGCATTGGCAGCTGCAGCCACATAGTCTCCACCATCCAGGTAGGTCTTGGAAATCCTCTTGATGGCATCTGCCCATGCTTTCTGGGCAGTTTTCACCTCTTCCATTGAGATTGGCTTAGGTGCCGAGACTGACGTTGGCACAGAGCTGCAGCTGGAAAGCAGGCCCTTCGACATCTGGGTCACAGGGGCAGCGGCTACTGATTGGATCACCCTATTCTGGGGCATCACATACCCTGCGGGATATGTCACAGGGGCAACTTGCACAGGGGCAGCCTGCGCAGGGGCACCCGGCATGGCCCCAGGTGCTGCGGGACGGTAGTAGGCGACCGGCGCGCCGGCGGGATAAGCTGCGGGCACAGCTTGCATCGGGGCCGAAGCTCCCGAGACGGTCACTGGGCGCATGATGGGTGCTGACATGGCTGCGATCGTCCGTGGGTCAACCTAGTGCACAAGGTGGCTAGAGTCAATGCAACAGCTTGAGCCAAAGCAGCTTAGTTCACGTGTGCTCGCATATCTGTCGAATTCTTCCAACCACTCACGACATCAACGTCCAACATAGAACATGCAAACAGAACCAGTTTGACAGTTCTTTTTCCATGGAAAAATGAGACCTTTGTCAAGTCAAACTGAGCAGCGCTGTGCGCTGCCCTGAGCTCATGTTCAACAAGCTGAACGCCATGACAGTCTGATGGTGGTCACGGCGCGCTGGTCCATGGGCCACAACGGATCTCGTCCACCAACAAGCATCATTGGCTTCAGTGTTGAAAGCAAAATCGTCAAATGGTCATCAGGTGGTCATCAATTAGCCGTCAAGCAATCATTATTACCCGGCCAATATCCACTATTGACAACCATTAACAACTACATCAATCAGCCATCCCATCTATTCACCGTCAAGCATTGCCATCCACTAATGACTATCACTAGCCACTCACCATGATTTGCATGGTGGTTTCTCACATTGGGGGTACCCCAATTTTTCGCATCCTTTTATCAAGCATTGCTAGTAATAAAGTAGTTGTTTAACCATTATGATTGGTTGCTATCCCCTATTACTAGCCATTCTTAGCCACACCCACCATCCATTTTGGGGAGCTCCCATCGATCCCTCCCCACCTCGCAGGTACGCCCCACAGTGCTGTGACCTGCGCAGATCCGAGAGCTGAGGATACGCCACGAGCTCAGCCAGTGGTGAATCAAATAGTGATAGGATCATTAGTGATTCAATCACTAATCATACCATGATTATATTAAACTATCAATAGGTGATCTCAATAGGTGATTCACTCATCATACCATGATTATATTGCCGTCCTTCAACATGAATAAACCATGTGATTCAGCTAATATTCAACCATGCCGATTTGCCAAACAAATGCAGATAGCTCATTAAACCAAGGAGTCACTAATGGTTAAACCATGATGAACCCAGATTTTGTCCCTGGTATCAAAAACCAATGATTATATAACCCATGATTGACTCATGATTGGTGAGTGTTCCGATCAACCATCTTTGGTATTGATTGGGGATAACTCTGCCTGACCAACCAAAACAAGCCAGTGCTATGCATAGCCAGTATCGGGGAACTTTGAGCAAGTTGGTCTGCTTACAGATTAAGTCCAATCATAGAGCAAGCGAAAGGATCATGCACCTTATCAACTATCAACCGAGTTTATAGATCATGACATAGTGTTTGGTGAATAAACAAACAATACGAACATGAATGAAATAGGTCTGAGAAAAACATAGATAAGCATAAATACAGTAAACATTTAAAAAAAAAAAAAGCATGCGGAACCAAGGAATTAAACCAAGAGATGTTCCCACTGGTTGCATAGAAATCACCCGGTGAAATCTGTGGTTTGTTGGTTCGCTTGATGATGTGTTGTGTGCCCGGTCACCCACCCCAAGTTCTGGAGTTTCAGTTTTGAGGAGGGCGTAGCCACCGTTGTCGCGTCACAATTTCCCCAACCTAAAGTCAGGCGTTGAAGTTCAAGTTTTGAAGACTGCTTGGCCAGGTCCCTGAGTCCAAGCTTCAAATCGAATTTTCAAGCCTGAGAGAAAGTGATGTCAGTAAACCAAACTTTAAACAAATTGGCTTTCCAAACAATCTTCTCTTCAAAGATTGGGAAGGCTGCTAAAATGTAAACAAATGTTGAAAAAGCTGTTTAATCAAATGTGTCTAAAGGTAAACAAGTTTTATCTTCAACTTCTGAAAAAGTCAAGTTTTGAAGGCTGCTTGGGAAGCCCCTCGCTCCAAATTTGGAGGAAGAATTTCTGGCCCAAAAATTGAGCAGCGCAGCCAAGAGCCAGATCGCTGGTAATTTCGCAGGTTCCAAGCTGCATAGCCAGTCGTAGAAGAAAAAACTGGTTCGAGGCATGAACTGTCGGGCTGTAGCCCGTGCGAGAGGTACTAGTAGCACGCACATTGACCACGCACGTGAGCTTCAGTCTCGTCACCCACCCTGCGTTGAAATTCATTCAGGGTATGATCCCAGATGGAAAACTTACCCTCATGAAACAGGTTTTGACATCCGCCGATTGCAGGGTGAACTTGGAAGGGCAAGCTCTACACAGGCCCAAGATGGCCGCTGGCCCAAGCAATGATTGCCAGCTGCTCGCTGCGCGGCCATAGTCTGAGGATGTGCCGAGCCAAATCTCCGGCTGCGCGGCTCGTGGAGCTGCGCGCAATCCGCAAAGCTCCAGGAGCAGCGCAGCCGCGGATCCAACTTGGCACATCTTGGCACCCACTGGGCTTCACATGGAGCTTCCAAGAGATGGGAAAGGCACAAGAAAAAGGTGTTGGGCGAAAGCAAATTTGGATTGCATCACCATGGGAATTGACTGTCCGGTGTGGCAGCCTTTGTGCCAAAATGCGACTTCACAGCGAAAACAAATTTTGTGCTTCAAAAATTGTAGAGACTGAGCCAAATGGTACGGAATCTACGCGTTATCAAGAATTCTGCTTGTCCTCAATCCTGCTTGTCCCCAGTATACACATCACTAAACTATACCAAACCATATAATGCGTGTTGTCTTGTGTTCATCTGCTGAATAGGGAACATCACCAAATCAACTGTAATTGAATAGCTCTTCAACGCCCGACAATGCTCGGACCACTGCCATGGCCTGATGGATATGTGCCTTCCGGACACACGTACTCACAGGTGCCGGCGGCAGTGAGGTATTTGGCATCTCTGCATTCCGTAGCAACCTGAAAAATAGTTCGGCCCATCGCAGTGAAACATAAGTGACAAATTTCACACATCCCAACGATGTCGACAAAAACGACGAATGACTGCGGGAGAGTATGAACATGTCAATATCTTGACCATGTTGCTTGCGTTTGAAACGAGACAAGCTACTGTAGCATCTAAAGATTCGACCAACATCCAAATAACTTTGCCCCAAAGTATGACAACCAATGGCAAAATGACCTGGAAGTGCCCAAAGCCACCGTGTGTGTTCTTCAAAGTTTCCAATGAACAAAGTGCCCGGGTTTCCCTTTGGATTTTGCCTTTAACAAAATATCTGACCATTCAAGGACCGCAGTCCTGCAACTTGCAACTAAGGTTCGGTTGGACTGATGCACTTCATCGCATCCATGGGGCATGGCGCGCATGTCCGGTTCAATTTCCCGGTGCCGCTCTTGTAGTAGCCATCCGGGCATGTGTCCTTGGCAGCCACGTTTCGCCAAACATGTCAAAGATGTCGCCATTTGTAGTCCATCTTTCTTAGGCAAGCATCTTCACACAACAGATCGGGTGACAAGTAGTAGCCTCAGACTTCAAAACATTCCGACTACGACACTCTGGAACTGCCTGTGATCTTTTTCTGCGGACTGGGCCAAAATCTAGGAAAAGGGAAACCAACCTTCCAACGTGTCAGAAAGCTTTGGAGCAATTACAAACACAAGAGCACATACAAACAAGATTGTGGGTTCAGTCATGAAGCAGTGGTTGACAATGACAGATACTAGCCCAACTGCTGAAACTCCTCATGTCGAAACATGTGTGCCACTCCTTCGTTGCTGACAGGGCATCCAACACTGTCAAGTGAGCGCTGCGATCAACTTGGATGTGTTTGGCACAATCGAGGGAAATCAATTGCCGGCTCCGACCCAGTGGCCACAAGAGAACAAGAGAACAAATGAACATACAAGCGACTGTTCGTGCACCGGTCGCAAGTATCTCCTTGGTAGTCACACAGTACGTCTCACAAGCCAACTTGCAATACCCAGGCAAAGTATGGAAGTGATGTTTTTTCAAGTAAAATCATTGAAAGTCAATGCAGCGCGCCATCGAAGAAAGTTCTATCGATCACGGTGACCACCACGACAACATACATGACCACAACGACCACAACCAAGCGACAAGCACAACGCGGCAACAGCTACTGCATCAAGTGCAGCAAGTGCAAAAGATGCCCCGACAACTAGAGCAGTCACAACGACAACAACAACAAAAACAAAAACAACCACAACCGCAACCACAACCGCAACCACAACCGCAACCACTTCACGCTTCACAACGACGAGAAGAGCTCGGGTCAAGAAGGCAACTGTACAAAATGCCAAGAATCCTGTGGTGCAAATCGCACAATTGGCTCCGCAGGGCATACAAGCTCGGCCCAAGTCTCCTGGTGAACAGTTGCACCCAGGCTCCCATGAGATTTCCAACACGAAGGTATTCGGAAATTCAGTGTTTATTCCGCATTCATGTAAACATACGGTGACAATACGCTTTCCCCATGCTCTCTAAATCTCTCCTGTGCCAGCAGGATAGGTGCCAGTCGGGCAACCACTTTCACAGGTACCCTGGGCTGTGAGGTACTGCCGGTTCTTGCATTCCGTGCCTGAGGAACAGGGCCGAACAGGGCCATCAATGGCAGCCTTACGACGCTGGGGCCCTGACCCAGCTTGGCGTTGATGCAGTTGAAGAAATCACCAGGGCAAACTTCACATGTGCGACCTCGGATCTGGCGGTTGTTGAAGGTTTTTCCAAAGTCACAATTTGATGACTGTTTCATTTCCATGTCTTTTACCACGCTGAAGCACTGAACAGGAGAGCAGGTATGTAAGGGGACATGAGGATACATGTGGTAATTGTTGATCAACACCACAATAGCTTCGCGATTTATTGAAAATTACAAGCATGTTCGAGACTCGGAAGAATCATTCTCCGGCCCCAGACTGCCATAGCAGCTAGCAGTTCAAGGAGTCTGCTGGACTAGGACTTTCTCACAGTTGAAAAGATCCAGAAAAGCAAAGCAGAAGTGCATCAAGGTGCCAGTATCCCCATCACCTTTGCCATAGTAGCCTTTCGGACAGCCGTCCTGCGGGTGATACTACAAGGCTGATGAAAACACCGCTGGCATGTCCGAATCTCTGACTGCTAGTTCCAGTCTGCAGCTAGTAATCTATGTTCGCTGGTCATACCCTTGTGTCGAGTCTTTCTTGGACACACCCGTGTACTCCCATGATTTGCTACACTGCTACTACTACACATATAAGTCTGCAGGGGTTCAACTCTCGCGTCGCGTCCCACTAGCGCACACCTACAAAAGTAAAGCTATACCCAACCAACTCAAACGCAAACTTACGAAGCAAGCAAGGACTTCTTTCCATGCCCTACACAGGACCTTCAGAACATAGTAAGGAATTGATTTGGTGTTCTTCAACTCAGTTCAGTGGAAGGGCACATCGCAAGGATGTGCGTCATCATTTGGCCTCAATTCATGCTTTTAGAGTCCGCAACCTCGCATCCCCCCCCTGTTGTATGCTTAACAAAGACTGCCATCTGGAAACATTTCATGACCTTTGAACACATGATGCTGCAAAGACTTTCTTGCGCTCAGCATAGTAAGGATTGTTTTGACTGATCATCACTGTGTCTCAGTGATTGATTCTGGTCAGAAGTCTCATCACTCAAGGTTGCAAAGGAGTCCAGCCAGGTCATGATTCAAGCCAAGCCATGATCATGGATTCCAATGCACCAATGGAGCTTACTCAAGCGATCAATGACGTGTGGAATGCGCACTGAGCCCAAAATAGGCCAGAATATGTGTTCACTCAACTTAATTGCTTTCCAGACCTCAAGAAATCTTGGTTCACTTTCACGTGCACAGGGCCTTCAGAACATAGTAAGGAATTGATTTGGTGTTCTTCAACTCAGTTCAGTGGAAGGGCACATCGCAAGGATGTGCGTCATCATTTGGCCACAATTCATGTTTTTAGAGTCCGCAACCTCGCATCCACCCCTGTTATATGCTTAACAAAGACTGCCATCTGGCAACATTTCATGACTTTTGAACACATGATGCTGCAAAGACTTTCTTGCGCTCAGCATAGTAAGGATTGTTTTGACTGATCATCACTGTGTCTCAGTGATTGATTCTGGTCAGAAGTCTCATCACTCAAGGTTGCAAAGGAGTCCAGCCAGGTCATGATTCAAGCCAAGCCATGATCATGGATTCCAATGCACCAATGGAGCTTACTCAAGCGATCAATGACATGTGGAATGCGCACTGAGCCCAAAATAGGCCAGAATATGTGTTCACTTTTCACGTGCACAGGGCCTTCAGAACATAGTAAGGAATTGATTTGGTGTTCTTCAACTCAGTTCAGTGGAAGGGCACATCGCAAGGATGTGCGTCATCATTTGGCCACAATTCATGCCTTTAGAGTCCGCAACCTCGCATCCCCCCCTGTTATATGCTTAACAAAGACTGCCATCTGGCAACATTTCATGACCTTTGCACACATGATGCTGCAAAGATTTTCTTGCGCTCAGCATAGTAAGGATTGTTTTGACTGATAATCACTGGGTCTCAGTGATTGATTCTGGTCAAAAGTCTCATCACTCAAGGTTGCAAAGGAGTCCAGCCAGGTCATGATTCAAGCCAAGCCATGATCATGGATTCCAATGCACCAATGGAGCTTACTCAAGCGATCAATGACGTGTGGAATGCGCACTGAGCCCAAAATAGGCCAGAATATGTGTTCACTCAACTTAATTGCTTTCCAGACCTCAAGAAATCTTGGTTCACTTTCACGTGCACAGGGCCTTCAGAACATAGTAAGGAATTGATTTGGTGTTCTTCAACTCAGTTCAGTGGAAGGGCACATCGCAAGGATGTGCGTCATCATTTGGCCACAATTCATGCCTTTAGAGTCCGCAACCTCGCATCCCCCCCTGTTATATGCTTAACAAAAACTGCCATCTGGCAACATTTCATGACTTTTGAACACATGATGCTGCAAAGATTTTTTTGCGCTCAGCATAGTAAGGATTGTTTTGACTGATCATCACTGGGTCTCAGTGATTGATTCTGGTCAGAAGTCTCATCACTCAAGGTTGCAAAGGAGTCAAGCCAGGTCATGCTTCAATCCCAACCATGACCATGGCATGCAAAGCACTAATAGTGCCCATTCAAGCGATCCATGAAATGTGGAATGCGCACTGAGCCCAAAATAGGCCAGAATATGTGTTCACTTTTCACGTGCACAGGGCCTTCAGAACATAGTAAGGAATTGATTTGGTGTTCTTCAACTCAGTTCAGTGGAAGGGCACATCGCAAGGATGTGCGTCATCATTTGGCCACAATTCATGCCTTTAGAGTCCGCAACCTCGCATCCCCCCTGTTATACGCTTAACAAAGACTGCCATCTGGCAACATTTTATGACCTTTGAACACATGGTGCTGCAAAGACTTTCTTGCGCTCAGCATAGTAAGGATTGTTTTGACTGATAATCACTGGGTCTCAGTGATTGATTCTAGTCAGAAGTCTCATCACTCAAGGTTGCAAAGGAGTCAAGCCAGGTCATGCTTCAATCCCAACCATGACCATGGCATGCAAAGCACTAATAGTGCCCATTCAAGCGATCCATGAACTGTGGAATGCGCACTGAGCCCAAAATAGGCCAGAATATGTGTTCACTCAACTTAATTGCTTTCCAGACCTCAAGAAATCTTGCTTCACTTTCACGTGCACAGGGCCTTCAGAACATAGTAAGGAATTGATTTGGTGTTCTTCAACTCAGTTCAGTGGAAGGGCACATCGCAAGGATGTGCGTCATCATTTGGCCACAATTCATCTTTGCAGCGCTGGGATCCAAAGCATGGCAACAGAATCTTAGTTTAGCAGGATCAATGTGAACATGATTTTTTTGCTCGGGGTCCTACCCCACTGGCAGAGAAAGACCATGCTCCCAGGGACAGACCGAGGCCTGGTATGAGGACAACAAAGCTGCCTCTACACAACCAAGAGTTCTATTAGTGAAGCACTGATGGTGGTGTATGGATCTCCCAGCATATTGGTGTTTCTAAAAATAGTTGACCCCCCCGAAATAATCCAATATCAACCACTTATACTCGCAAACCAACTAGATGTTGTTTGACCTCCAGTCATTTCCTATCATTGACAATTTTTAGCCACTCTAAACCAACCATCAGTACTTCTTAATAAACCAACTATAGGAACTGATCGCATACCCAGCTTAGCTTTTCAGCTTCACTATAGGGTTCGGCGAAGCCCCGCAGCTGGTCCTCGCACCAGCCTTCAGGAACCAAGTACTTCCGTTCTCCACACCTCGGTGGTGCCCTGAGGAAACTCATGGGTCAGGCAAGGCTCCAAGGCTCCAAGGCTCCAAGGCTGGTCTATCCTGGCTTAAGTGTCATACTTCTATTTTTTCTCAACATTTTTGATTACAATCTATTTATATCAATCGATTTATATCTATTTCTGATCTCTAAGAAACATTTTGTGTAAAGATTGTTTTTAGGGATTGTGATTAAAACCACCAGCAACCCATACCAGTCTCACCAAGGCACTCACTGCACTGACCCGCTGATGCGCAACTCAGGCAGTTCTTGCTGCACAATTTGCAGGTTCGGCCAGTGGCGTTGATGCCAACGGGAGAATATCCCTTAGGACAATCATCTTCCTCGGTTTTCAAAGTTAATCAAGCTCAACTTCAAGAGTGATGGGAGGGAAGGTAGGAACTGATTGACACTGGTTGATGGAGAAGAAGAAGAATGTGCAAAGGAGATAGTAAGAAATTGCTATTTGTATGCTAGAGTATAAGTTTAGGAGTAGAACGCCATTCAGAAGTCAACACCCTGAATGATGGCTTGTTGCGTAAAGCAAACACAGTCTCTCGTGTCGCCCAGATTTGAACATCTGAAAAGATGTAAAACTTCGCTATAGTTTTGGGATGAGCCGGATAGCCCAAGACCCCAGAAGATCACCTGTAGCTTATTCAACTCCCCATTCCTTGGTGCTCAACCCACATTGCATGACTGTTTGCTTTGTAAAACAGGATGATCCCATCTATGTTTACATCAAATAGAACTTACTCTGCTTGCTTAAAAAGTAGTATGTGAACGGTATGGCTTGCACAGCTGAATCGACCAGTAAGATGCTCATAAGACACCCAAATCATCAGATATCTGACTGAATTATTGGATTTCATGGGATTGCTGATGACCTATCAATCCATCATCCGAAGCCAATGTTAGTCGTGCTCTCCTGCCAAGAAGCACAGGTTTTGGAGGTCGGATGCAGGTATCTGTGGTCCTGCAGCGATAAGCTCGGTACCACCTGAACCAAGAAATGACCATAGCTTGGTTATGCTTGGTTAATATGGTAACATAGGGGCGATTAGTGATGGTCAGTAGTGGTTTATGAATTCATGAGGTTTTAATAATACATGGGACCTGTAGTCTGTGAGTCGAGTGTTTTGAATATCCGTAAGATTTCCCATGTCAAGGACAAAACTATCGAAAGAGGATGGTGTTGCCACTCGCACGGTCTTGCCTATGCCAAAAACTTTCAACAACTTCGTCTGTGTTTGTACGGGTTTGGCTGCCTTGTCCTTTGAGCATGATCATCAAATATTGAACCTAGGGCCTGTAGGGCTGGCTCACGCAAGAATTTTCAGCGCGACTCGAGAAGTTTCCATCAAAATCCGTCCCTTGGTACTGAGTGATACCACATGATGATGCCAAATATGATGCCAAATAGCATCTGTCAGCGACCAACCAACAGATCCAACAAGGAGCTTCGACACTGTTCATGTCTGATCCGTGCCACGACTAGCCATCTTCTTGAAAGAATCACTACATCTTGCCTGTTGCGTCCGGGAGGACATTCGCTGCTAGCAATTTGATTGGAGTCATTGCTGAAGATTGGAAATTCTCAATGTTTGGTCTTGGCTTCGGAAGTACTCAGATCTTGTCTCAAAAATTTCGCTCGTCACAGCTTTGATCAGTGTGGATTCTACACAGAGTTGCCAAGTTGAATAGGGCAGTTGCCGCCGCCCCTCATTGCACGGACCGTCCTTGCACTCTGTGCACATTGTAGCAGAATCGCATTTGCTACAGGATCGTGCGCAGGCAACGCATTGGCCTTCACGAGTGCACAAACAGACACAGAAACAAACAAACAAACAAACAAACAAACAAACAAACAAACAAACAAACAAACAAACAAACAGACAGACAGACAGACAGACAGACAGACAGACAGCCAGGCAGGCAAATAGACAGACAATCTAGCACTCCTTCAATGTTCCCTAGATATGTCGACACCTTCACTGCTGAGTGTTCAATTCGGTGGTCACTGTCCCGAATAGTCAAGTCGGTATTGGGTGAAGCTCAGCTCAGGCGACCATTTGAACCCTGTAGCTGGATCATGCGCTTGACTTATCACAGTCGGAAGCCTTTCTCGGCAAAGAAGCCAGCGGGGCAGGAAGTAACACACTTGATCCTCACGCGGCAACAGAGTATGTGGTAGTGATGGTGGTGGTGGCGGCGTTGGTGGTGGCGGTGGTGGTGGTGGAGTTGGTGGTGTGGTACATCGTGGTTTCTCGTTTCCATCAGCTTGCCACTACGCTTCTTCTAAGTGCACCCCCTCATCTCTCGTTCACCCTGGATCTGTTCAATTGAGCAGTGCCAACAACGGAAATGATCCTAAGTCAGTAAATGGTTTGTAGCGGGGATCAATACCACTCATTACCATTCATTGCCACTCATTGCCTGTTGCACCCATGGTCATCCACTAGTCTTTCGACGAGAGGCGAGTTTGGAAGTTGGCTCAAATCCAAGGATTCGCCGTTCCTCGGTCGTTGGTTGTGCTTTCTATCATTTTCTTGCTGTTGGCTGCAGCAACATTCCTCGATAACAGTGAATAGTCGAAACAGCTGGTCAACAATGGTTCAAAAGCTGGTGAATGGTTCATAAGCCATCGCAATGGCGAAAGCAATGGAAATTCAATGAAGGAAGGCAGGAAGGAAGGAAGGAATGAGTCTCTTGTGGCCACTTTTCAAGCGAAGCATCTTGCAAGCGCTGCACTTCGTTGCACTGATACATTCAGCGCACGATGAGGGACAATCTACGCACTTGTCCTGGCGATCTTGGGGTGGACAATGGTCAGCGTTGCAACTTAGAAGGTTGGATCAGGGCTGGTCGTCCGAAGCTCATCGGCGGTACACTTTTAGCAATCCAAAACTTCTCGTTTCTCAGTTTGGCGGGGAGCTCATTTCTGGGCACAGCACTTTGTATGCAGACCTTCGAATCAAACCAACGGACAACCATCCACAGGTGCTGCCACTAGTTGCACACATGCTCAACTGCTGATTTCCCACTCCCAACACCCAGCTACCCAGCTGCAACAGTCCGTGGTGAGGTTTTTGTACTTGCCACTTTCACAGCTGTTGACACACCCCGCATCTGTTAGCTGAAAGCCTAGGCGAGCACGTCGTGAGCACTGGAATCAAAACGAGTGGAACTACACGGAGACCGAACCAGCCGTGAAGAGAGAAGCTCTGTCCTGATTAAATAATGCAGAGTCTGGGTGTAAGAATACAGCATATGATGCTGCAGAAAGCTATGGTGAAACCCAAGTTCTTGCTCTCTATGAGCTATGATAGGCTATGGCTGCCTCGTTCTCAGTCAAGGGGTGTTTAAGCCAAATACCAACTGCTGAATTGACGTGAAGTCACACCGGTGAAGGGTCGTAGCCAATGGTTTCATGGCAGATAGCCATGGTTGAGCCAGTACTGGATAGTGATTCATGATTACTAAGGCATAAGAATTAGCTGAATAAGGTTGCTATATAATTGCCGCATTAATGATTGTTAGTGCCACATCCAGCAGGACCAACTGATGCAGAGAAACCAGTCTCGCAGGCCACAGGCTCAGTGACACCGTCCTGCTGGCTTGGACATGGCAGGGTCCGAAAGCATGTGGAAAAGCCCGTTGTACTGAATCGGAACACAAGGGATTGAGTCTTGATACATCTAAGGGAATCCTATAATTGTTGAAATTTTCATCAAATCAGGTGGTACACTGGGTCATCGGAACATATAGTGTAGCGACAAGGTTGGAGCAGGGATGAGGTCATTGGGCTTCCAAAAAAGAAACGCCGGACATCGCAACAGAATCTCAACCACCAAAGGTTCCCTGATGGTCGTTTGCTCAGTCCGATGCAAGCAGGATCCAGTGATGCAACAAGTTTCCTACAGATCTTACATCGTGATATATCTGCGCATATGTAGTATAGCCACAGCAAATCCGTGCATGTTGAGTTTCCGTCAATCAGCTGTGAAACCGTATTGAAGGCTCATACCTTGTACAAATATTATGCTTAACACGTACTACTTTATGCATGCATCGCGTGTACTACTCTATGTGCAACTTCATATTGAACAAACAAATCAACCATCATCAGCCATCCATTAACCACTGGTTGATTATATTGACCATCATTCATCATCATTGCCCATCCTTCACCAGTAATGCTGTGCATGTAAAGCACACCCTTCCTCTAATCCTGGGCTTCTCCGTCCTGGTTGTCATCATGGCACGAGGTCGCACCTACCTGGCAAGCCTCACAGGTACCATTGACGGTGATGTCATCCTTTCCCTCCTTTGCATAGAAGCCTTGCGTGACGTGGAGCTGTGGTGAGCCACGGCAACTACAATGGTCTATTGCGACACCTTTTCTTTATGCCACTACAACGATCTACTATATCAACCAACTATTGCGAAAACACACTATGGTGAAGCATTGCTATGAACCATGACTAATACTAATCGCTTTGACTGTTCTGATGTGTGACAACGGTCTTCTGTCTCCACAGAGAAACAGACTGGTCAACTTGTTGACTTGTTCCAGACCTTGCAAACTGATGTTATTGTTCAGGATTGTTGGTCATCTGCTAGCTGCTCGGTCAGTGGTCCCTCAAAACCTGAGTGGCAAAGCATCTCGATCCAAATTTGTATACAAACGTATACGGTAGATCCACGATTGATGGCCAAGCGACCAAGCGGACAAATCTCGAGGCAAGTTCCGTTCTTTAGAAACTTGTGATTCCTTGGCTGTGCAGGGCAGGCGTTCACCCAAGTCATGTGAAATCCAACCCCCCTTTGCAATTTGAGCCGAGCAATCCCACCTTCTCCTGCAAAGCCTCAACTGAGCAATCCCACTTACAGCTTGTGACTATTTCACCCCAAGCCGCCACCCTGGTGCATCGCCAAGCATCTCACAAACAACGCATTCATTTGCATTGGTACACTCCCTGCAGTCTCCGGTGCACTTCTCACAATCTCCTCCGATCCTCAGATGTTACCAAGCCACAAAACTTGCGGACAGTAATGTGTTGATAGACGACCGGCAACAGCTTGCAATGAATGGAGTTATCAGGTGTGCATTTTAGATTTTAACTTTTAACTATCGCCTACCTGGCCAATCAAAAATAGAACGATAGTGCCACAATCACAACCACAATCACAACAACAATCCTTCATTTGATCCCTACTCCGCTTGATATTACCATGGCAGCCTGTGCGCGCTTCTGCCCCCTCGTGCCCTCACAGCCCTTGCGCTCTCCGTGCCAGGTGTCATAATTCCATCCGCGCCCACGACATCAGTAGGCCTGGCAGCAGCTGACCAGCGCCGTCCGAGGGCGACCACAAAGCAACAGCTGGCAGGTCTCAAGAACTGACGTGTTCGATAGCATTGTGTGAAACAGGAGTTGTGGTTCACAGGTTTGTGGTCTCCTGCCAGTGCTCGGACATATAACCAACAGCTGTGGTTCACCAAGAGCTGGAGTACCTGTATTTCCACCAGAACATCTCACTATTGTGTGAAAAACAACTGCAACAGTGCAGCAGTGCAGCAGTGCAGCAGTGCAGCAGCAGCAACTTCAACAACCCCAACCGGCAATACCAAGGCTATTTTCTCTAAGATCCAGGGGGATACCAACGATTTCATCTGTACGAACAGGGTTGAAGCATTCCACTCTTGCAGTCTTAAGTTGATAACCCATAGCAACCAACCAAGTCATCCAGCCAGGAGTTCTTCTACGGGTTCCTGTTGGCTAAGTTGACACAGGCAGAGGCCACCTTCGAAAGTATCCATCCGGGCAGGAGCTCACGCAGCTTCCTTTGCTCGTAAGGTACCTCACAGGGCGGGCGCTGAAGGACTGTGGCAGAGGATCAGCACTACACAGTGGGGGTTAAAAGACCTCTGCACAAACCAGCCAATGGCGTCAAGACCTGAAGGAAACAGTTCGGGGCACTTGTTGTTTCCGCGACAGTGGGTCCCGTAGGTGTCATTCACACAAGTGTGGAACTGGTCTGGACAGGGCGAGCATTCCCGACCTCGCAACAGAAACACTTCCACCAGCCATGAAGTGCACGTTGATGCATACTGTTCCATTAAGGTCGAGCATCGCACCAAAGAAGAACTAAAAGAGATGAAAAATGATGAAAGATGATGAGCGAGCGCCAAAAGGAGAGCATTATAAACACCAGCACTTCCACAGCCACTTTCTCCGCATCCAAGTGGCCTTCCTCTCCCTTGCCCACCATGTAGTGGTCCTCCAAATCCACACATGGCACAAGGAAAAAAGCTAAATGGACATCAAGTTGTTCACAAGTTCGAAACGGCAAGGCCCACTGCTCGGGTAGTTGTCCTCTGGACAAAAGAAATCACACTGCTCCGATCCTTGGTACAACGTCAGATCGGTACACCATGCAGAACGATGCATCTCAAATCCCAGGGGCCTCCAAATATTGGCTACTGAACATGTGTCTGTGTGTGCGTGTCTGGTAGGGGCCTAAATGGATCCTGGAAGGTTAAATCAAAAGCACTAGTATTTGGAGCTGGCCACTTTTTGCGTACAAGTCTGATTGTCAGTTGTTGGGTCGGAAGAAACGAATCATGGTGACAAGAATATCCATTGACTCTTGCTAAGAGAAGTTACCACAAGGGGCTCCTTCGCAGGTATAGGTTGTTGCAAATCCATCCAACTATGCTGAGCCTGAGCCAACTTCCCTGGCTTACAACTACTGTTCGTATCCGAGGCTGCCACCAGGATCAAAGTAAGCGCCGTTGCGACAGGACGTACACTTCGATTCCTCAGCCAGCGAATGGGCAGCACAATCAGCTCGTGAAGGAGACGTCATTGGTGAGCATGAGTACCACCATCAAACACGCTAAGAATAAGAAAGGCCACATTGGTGGTTTCTCGAAATAGGGAACCCAAAAAATGGATGGTTTATTACTAGAAACGTTTCTAAGCTGGATGATTTGGGGGCATCCCTGAGAAACACCCACCATTGGACCATTGAGATCATCAACGTTTTGCTGCTCAAACACAAAATAGTCCCAGCCCTAGGAACTTTGTTGCTGTTCGTTCCATCCCAATTCTCGCACGTCCCCATCTCCAAAGCAAAACTCACGCTTTGCAATTGGTCACAAGAATTCCCTTTGTACCGATACCTGGTCTCATAATCTGCTATCACAATCAACCACTGGCTCTTGTTGAAACCCTCAAGAACTTGCGGCTCAGGGTCTGAGTAGCAGGTCTTGCAGTTGTTCACGCATTTCTGGCAGGTCCCACCAACCGTGGGCCCTCCTGTAGCCAGGCAGCAGATTACGTGAGATGCAAAGTTGCTGCAAATGCTGAGATGCCACTAATAAATGACCTCACGTACCTTGAGCAGTGCATTTGATCATGGCTCAAAAATGTTTGTTTGTCCAGTTTCAGCAACTTGCGTGGCTCCTTCATATGCCGGAGAGCCACCCATCTTGTAGTAGCCATCTGGACCTCAAGGGGTGGTGTAGAGGAGCTAGAGGAGCTTGGGATGGGCATCGAACCCTGACAGCACTGGAACCTCAAGGGGAACATGGGAGACCCGAGCCGTGAAAAGCATGGGTAGCCCTCGTGTTCCCCGGGAGCACTGGGCTCCTGGCAGTTCAGTTCGCAGGAGTTTTTCGGAGTCATGTAGTAGCTGTCGCCTTTACACCTCAGGTGGCAGCTTCAGTGCCACTTGTCACCAGCAGAGACCTCTGTTGATTCAGAAAGGCTTGAAGGTTTGATCCAGGACTTTGGGCCTTGGAAAACTGACCATATTAAGCTGCCATGCTTTGAAAAAACAACACATGCACATGGGTCACTTGTAAGGGTGGGAGCTCAACATTGCCTGCGGAGATATAGGTCATTCTCCAACTGTGCCAACTGATGCTGTGGCGTAGCTCATATATTGGTCCGAAAAAAAATGGTCCCCCCTTTTCAGGCAACCTCGACACAATGCAACAGCATCTTTGTTCCAATGGTCCCAAACCACACCAGTTATGGCAACTGTTTGTAGAATCACAAGACCTACAAAAGTAGCAATCCTGGAGTCTGAGGCCCTGTCAATGTTGCATGGCTGTTGTTGGTGCAGGTATACATCTCTGGAGGACATAGTTCGCACTTCCTCCCAACGTCGCCTGGCACACGATCTTGAACCATGCTTTGTGAGGCATTTCAATAGTTGCACTCCCAAAGCTCTGCCAATTAATCAGTTGAAATCCGTTGAAATCAGTTGAAAGTACCCCAAACAAGAAATCTGAGCCAAAAACACCTCATGTTGTGTGACCCAAATTCTTCATCAACAACTGCATATCAACCACCAATGGAACTAGGTAGATGGCTGGTCTGCATATCACTTGCATTGCGTGCGCCACCAAAACTGCTTCAACCATTGCCTGTGCCAGTCATGTAGCTTCCCACGGGACAGTCGAAGCTGCAGCTCATGTCGTAGGGGTTTAAAAAGGTTCCTCCCTTGCAGCTCTTGCACTCCTCAGAGTCAAGTGCGGTGTGCTATGATGCTGGGTTGCAGTCCCTTCAAAAAGCCCTTTGCAAGCAGTCCTTCTTCCGAAGAACGAGACTTCCAATAAAACACAAGAAACAACTTGAGACCCAGCTGGAGACTCCCAACACACCCGGGAATAAGTAGAGACTTCCAACAAGATCCAACTTCTTTTGGCCATTTCGAAATTTGGCGCGTCTGGTCAGCCGGATCTACCCGGCTCTTCCACTAGGAGCACTCCTGAAAAATGGTAGGAGTAAAAACTCAGCTCCGCTTCTTTTGAAGGAACCACTGATGGACAGATACTTTAAGGAGGATTGTTCTCATGGGTAAGTACGGTACCAGTGCATACCCAATGGCGCCCATCCCGAAAAATGAACTCACCCAAACCTCTATGTGTGTCTGCATCTGTGTTTCTGTGTATGTTTCTATTTGTGTGCGTGCATATAGATTGGTTCCCCCAAAAGCTCATATGCATGGCTCCCACGTTGAAATGTACCCTTTCAGTATATTTTGATACCCACTTCATGCTTGCCAGATTGCAACAACTTGTATCAATCTGGCTACGTCCAGGAATGGGTAGCACCAGCATCAACTGTAGGGACAGCCTCCCACCGCCACCCCACCTTCAACGAAATGCACGTCTCGCAAGGTGCCACACAACGCTCACAGCTTCCTCCCACCAGCGGGCCACCCAATTCCAAAGCAATGCCTGGCATTTTCACAGGAGAGTTTCGATTGAAGTGGTTGGTTCATGGGCAGCCCATAACATCAGGATAAGTAAAGAAGAATCCGGTATGGACTACTTACAAATCTTGCTGATCTCCGCGGGGAAATGCTAGAATATTCCATCATGACCACAAGTTGAGAAAAACTCCATCAATTGTTCAAATAAAAAGACCATTCAAAGCTTGACAAATCTCCAGGGTGTCCGTCAAAGTTCAGAGCCTTTCGGGTCAAAATGTCCACTTTACAAAGCAGTGCAGTTCAACGACCAATCAACTGAATCCGAATAAATAGAATTAAATAAACCAATAAATTCAATAAACCAGTCATGGCATTTTTAAAAGACCAATGTCCACTACTGAACAACCTCCGGTGCTATCCAAAATGATACGAACTTGCCGAGGAGAAGTTGTATAGAGTTCAAGCAATGTAACTAGTGCATTGATCAAATTGAAGTGGTTTCGATATGTTTAGATGTTCAAATATGCAATGATTAGATCAGTAAGTGCCATCAAATCTTGAATTCAGAAAAAAGAATTAAGATGTCAAAAGTCCACCCTCAAAACTGTCATATTTGGGTGCAAACAAGAAAAAACCGCACGAGGACACCACATGGTTTACTCGCTGTCTGCTGCGTACCGTTTGGCTTTGTCTCAAAACCTGTGCCCCTGGTGGACATTCCAAGAACGATCTGACTAAGCCTCCCCTTTCTTGGGGTTGTTACTGACCCGGCCTGGGCGGGCATAGAACCCATCCAAGCAACTTGGCGTACAGCGGCCACCCTCTGGAACCTGAGTGCTGTCATAAAATATCGTCCCAGTTATGTACCATGATGTATATGTATGTAGAGATAGAGAGAGAGAGAGAGACAGGTGAACGCTCAGTTGCATCTTTTTGTTGCTGCTCCAAGCGTCACACTTTCAATGAATGGCACAGTCGTGGATCCCAAGACTTTGCAAGTGCTTGTCCCACATGAAGCTGGTTAGTACCCTGTATGTGTGTCTTGTTTGATGGGGAACTTCACTGAGCTTGGCACGAGGTATTGCTGATCCCCACGGCACTCAACGGCAAAGGATGCCTGGGTTGGAGGGACGCACCAGCTATGTTTGTAGAAACATGGAAGCATGGTTCACTGTCCACCATGGGTTGGCCTCCTGTTCCGAATTAGGTTTTGACTACCAGAACGAAGTGGGATTGCCCACCAAATTATGTGGTCTATCGATAGTTGGCAACAGCCGCGGCTATGCGAAATGGTCAGCTTTGGGAGTGGTCATTCATCACCCCCGATCCCGAATCAAGCTACAACTTATAACTTTTTAACTAACTAGAAAATTGTATAAGTACAAGTTCTACATGTCCCCTATTGATCACTTACAGTAATAAACCATCCATTTTGGGACTTCCCATGGGTTCCCTGTCATGAGAAACCACGACATGTTGTTGAATGACAGCTGGCTCCTTCGCCAATGATGGCGGCCAAGGCACATTCCTGCAGACTGCGAAGTTGTCAGGGCATGGCGTGCAGACCCGACCTTTGTCACCCATGCCAACCATGAAGTGATCACGCCTCAGCGAACTCATCCCATCTTTGGACGAGGGGTCAAGAAATGGGGGGGGTGAAACCAATGGTTTCGGGTGCTGAAGTATTGTGAAAAATCATTAAAAATCATTGGAACATGTGTCAACGCACCTGTCGGCTTGCTGCAAGCGCTTACACATCAAGTCAGATTGCTGAGAATGACACGGGCATTCGAGGGTGCATAACGAAGTGGTTGGGTCCAAATACTTGCCTCCTCAAGCGAAGCGTGATGCGCAATCCGTCCAGGATGGGTTGCTGCTATCTGCAAGGTATTTTACGGCCCATTGCTTGGGGGGCACCAAAGATGGCACGACATGAGGGGTTCCCATCCCGAAAATGTGTCGGGATTGGCCCCATTTTGATGGGGAAGTCCGTGATTTGCAAACCCATCCTATTGCGGCGACTTGAGAAACTCAACCACAACACATGACTCACATGAGCTATGGTCGTGTCCTGAAAGTCACTGCTTCCTTTATAGGCTTCATTAGGTGATCCCCAGCCTTTGGACCATCCTTTATTGCTATTTGATAAGCTCACACCCCCAAGATGTAACACCCAAGGGTGCCGCATGGATAATCAAACTTCTCACATATGGGTCGATAAATCTGGGCCAGCGAGTCACCAGAAATGAAGAGAATGAGAATGTTCGCTGCCTCGCTGTTGTCATGTTCACAATAACCATTTTTTGTTACATTTGGGCCTCAAGGCACCCCAAAGCAACACAACAGCTGGGCAAACGCCATAGGTGGACAAGCATGTTTCGATCAAACAGTTTGTGATCAAGTTGCTCGTCCTTGGGAGACTCTATTACCCTTAGTCCGTTGACCCAGGTAGATCATAGGTAGATCATAGCCCTGCATGTCGTACGATTTGACTCAAACCAAACTGTCCGTGATCGTTCTGGCCACTGTCCTGAACATTCCAAGCACTCCGATTCCGATTTGCAGCGGCTGCAACTGCCAACACCTTAGCTTTCTGCCGACATGGTGAGCGGACCAAAACCATGCTGGGGATAGGCAAGAATGTACAGTAATGCACAGTAATATACAGCGATGTACGGTAACCCAGATCTTCAAAAAGCTCTCTGCTGCAAACTCAGTGGCATTTCTCGCAGGTGCCACCAACCAAAGGTGCATCTTCTTCCACTTGAACACCAGATCTTCCAAAGTAGCCTTGGGACTTGAGAACCCAACCAATCACGTGTTTGCAACTTCTGTAGTCTGTACTCCATGGTTCTGCAACTGAGACAGAAGCCGGCGGGACACTTTGTGGTGCACTTGCCTCCTGAAGGGAATGATGGAAGGTCAGTGTGGCTTTGTCAAGGACTTTGAATCAAGTAAAAGACTCAGAAGGGGTCTCCAAAACTATCTAGGACCGATCTCTTGACCCAAACACAAACACGACAACAAGAACAACTGCTGCTGCTACTGCTGCTGCTACTGCTGCTACTGCTGCTACTGCTGCGGCTGATACTACAACTCAAACTAGACCATCAACACCATTGTCACCAACATCATCACCATCGTCATCATGATCATCATCACCACCACCACCATCACTACTGCTGCTACTGCTGCTGCTGCTGCGGCTGATACTACAACTCAAACTAGACCATCAACACCATTGTCACCAACATCATCACCATCGTCATCATGATCATCATCACCACCACCACCATCATCATCATCACCACAGCCTACTTCCACTATGGTCCACATTTCGAATGAGCCGGATCTTCTGGCCCTTGCCCCACCCGTGCCTTGAGGTACCAGGTACTGGTTGTTGCCGCGACACTCGTGGATCCACGTCTCATTGACACAGCTCGCAGCTTCCTGAGGACAGGCCTTGCATACACGGCCATCTGTGCCTTGGTCCCAAGGGCGACGAAGCTCCTCTCTCCCGCCTGTACAAAAAACAGCTATCTCTACATTGTTCATGTACAAACTACAAATGATCTGCATAAATAAACAGTCTGATTTATAAACATCAACATTGTGCATATGAGAATAGATGTCATTTTCCGCAATACAATTTCCGTTTAAACAAAAAAATGTTATTACCTGTCAAAAAGGCATCTGGACCTGTCGCCAACTGGATGCGGCGTTGTCTTTCAAGGCCTTCTGGCTTGAAGCACATGAGCTTGAGGGTTCGAGTCCCTCCAGGTCCGCTTTGCATTCTTATATCTCAATTCGTTATGGTTAGTTCAAAGACTGGCCATTATTGGTTAAAGACTGGTCCTAAATTTGACCCAGTCACACATGTCTAAGTGCAATTGTTCGACTGCCCAAAGTTCAGCTTTCGACGTCGCATATGAGTTGTATGATAATATAATATACATGTACGTAGACATACACCTATAGATGTATACACATGTTTGGAGGTCGAAGTCTCTGCTTCTCCGCCAGGTGACCGTTGCCCACCATAAAGTGATCTTGTGGACACTCATTGGAGCACCTGCCAAGGCGATCTGCCCCAAAGGTCTCATTACGAACAAATGTTCAATCCATCACAAACATTCATAGTTCATATAGGTCATCATGAATCACCATAAGCTAACCATCATCATCGTCGTCGTCGTCATCATCCGACTCTTCATACTATTCAGCTGGCTGGCCATCCACAGTGACCACATTCAACGTCAATGCAGCACGATCGAAAGCTCCAAGTCACTTCGCGCCTCTCAGTGAGTGGATTCAAATACATCGCATCCGTGCAGATCTGACACGTCGTTGCTGAGCTGCAGCTCTTACATGAACCTGCGGGCCGCTTCACTGATCCGTGTGTTGCGCATAGCCTCTTTTCGCCTATAGATCATCATTCAAGATCTGCAACAATGGATCTGTGTATGTCTATGTGTGTTCCTTATGCACACATTTGCACTACTTCGAGGGACATGAATTCAGAGCCACCAAAACTCGTGGTTTTCCAGGCCCCTTAATCCACTTCATTCCGATTGCGTGAAGGCTGACCTTTTCAATCTATGACAGGCCAGTCAGCGGGGGGATACACATGGAAAACCACAGCGGGTGCCAGCAGGACACTGTACTGACCCACATCCTCCCTTGCCAAGCCTAGACATTTCTCGCAAGTGCCACCAATCTTCGGTCCACCAGGCTCCTTCACTTCGCCATCCAGGCCGAAGTATCCCGGTGGACAAATCGGGATGCAAGTAGCATTCCTCAAAGGGCAAATGGAGATGTGATACAATCTATGTACAATTGCACTAGAGAACCGAATCTGCAGTTTTCCATCAAGAAATGTGAAGTGGTCAAAATGAAACAACATATCATGCCCGGGAAGAACAAAAAGTCTTTTCCCAAACCACAACCCGGCCATGAATTTGGATGTCAAGCTGAAGTCCCAGTGTGTTCCATTGCTGCGATTGTTCATCCACATGTACTGGTCGTTTCGTTCTTATCAATGATCATAACTTGGGATGGTTCAAGAGTATCACTGGTGTCACCTTGCATGGAATAAGCCATCCTTCAAGAAACTCGTTTAGTTGGTATCACTTTTCTTGCGTTTAGTTGGTATCACTTTTCTTGGTTCCTACCTTATTGTCAAACATTAACCAATGTTCGTCCAGTCCACCTAGCGCAACTAATCTTGGACCACTCGACTCCAGGTGACCTCCACATGGTCTAGCCGTGGGCCAAGATGAAGTGACGTGCACGTGTGGAAACATGTGCAGTTCAGCTCACCAAAAGAATTTATATAGAGGTTTAGATACAGATTGATAATGATTGATAGTTGAAATTCTTTAGATTTGCTCAGATTGATAACTTGTTGTTCGGTAGCTCACCGCGATGTCGAAAACATCGCTCGCTGCTCGCCACGATGCGAGTGCTCGAGGTACAAGTTTTCTCCACACTGGAGCACAAAGGTCCGATTCAAACCTTGGCAGCTCACTACGGCAACTCGACGGCAACTGTGTCCATAGCATCCCCTGTGTACACAGGACAGCGCTGTTCATGGACGGCTGCTCCTAGATCTTTCAAATATCCTGACTTCATATGACTTCATACGACTTCATTGGCCAAGGAGCAGTTTCCATGCGTTTCGCTGCAGGGTGCGCAAACCTCATCTTGAAGCAGTGGAGGCTCCAAAACATCTGGGCATATAAACATCTACGACCGAGACGTCCCAAGTCATAGTAATTCTGATTTATGATTCATGATGCATATGGGTCAAGACACCAGCAACTAGCTATGACAGCTGTGGGGGTACACGCCACGTGGACTGCATCCCTGCCAGCTCTCTGTGGGTCCCAGCTCGTCCCAGCTCTTCAACGCCGATTCCATAGTAGCCATCAGGGCAGCGAGAGACACACGTACCGTCGGCTGCGAGGTAATTGAACTTGTTACACTCCTGGACAGCAAACCGGCCGCCGACCGTACGTAGTTCATCACTCTCTCCTGTTCTCAACTTCTTTCACCCCTCTGTCATCCCTTTTCCTTACACCTGCCACAGCGACCAATGAGTGCAAAAAGCATCAAAAAGCCCAAACTTCCGCAGGTCAAACGGTCAACGTGACGACCACGTTGCAGTCAAGACTCGATGCAGCCACTGCCCACACACCGATCACAATTCTGCGGGCACGACTTGCAAACTCCTCCAACCTCAGTAGAAAAAGAGAGAACCTGTGATTGGCATCACTTTTCAGAGCACTCGTCAGGCACTGAGTGAACCAGTGGTACACTTCTTCCAGTTTTTCCACTTCAGCTTGAAATTCAAATTGTAAAGCAGCTGTACAAAAAAATATGCCATTTCACCATTTCATCCATTCTCCAAACCCTCAGGTTGGTCATTTTTTGGGATCTTAGCCCTACCCATGGACAGTCACATGCAGCAGTTGGTGCCTTCATCTGCCAGAAGCTATGCACATCTCGTCCCACCTCTTGCCAATAGCCTGGTGCCCCAAAAGCCGCGCCAGCATCCGCTCGTAGCTCACACCCATCCGATGAGATTCGATGGCAACTGGCTTTGACAGCTAATTGGCTTAAATAAGAAGTGCATAATCAATCAGCTTTGACAGACTTGTGCATCTCACAGATTTATACGATTCGCGAGTTGGGAAGTATAGTCTAAGGACCATAACTCCTACCAGGTCCTACCGCAACAAGCAAGAGAATAGCCAGCTGCGTCTATTTGATGGCTTACATGCCTCACAGTACTCCCACCTTCTTGGCAGGAAGGTTCGCAAGTGCCGTGAGCTGTGAGAAATGTCCTGAAGATTGAGGGGATCCACACATATACACTGATATGCAGGATTCAGATGTGAGAACGGGTAATTTCTCAACAACAGAAACCATCATTCTTCCAACTTGGAAGGCGCCGTCGTGAACAACCTCTACAAACAGTCCAGTGGAGTCGGGTTGTATTCAATGCTGGAAAGCCATGGAAAGCCATCAATCATTTAACCAACTGCAACCAGCACGGGTGCACTGATTAGCCTGTTCATTAGAAATTGTGTATTGCAGGGAGTATCTGATATCTTATGTCTGAAATGATCTAAAATATATGGAAAGGGGTGAAAGGGGCAACTCATGTTGACGAGCACCGAAGTACTCAAGTCATCCAACGTCTCAGTGTCTCAGTGCCCAGGTTCGGAGATTTGCACTGGGTGCAGTAGTGAGGCCCTTGGCACTCACTGCACTTGCCAGGGCATTCGATGCAGTATCTGCCTAGACATGACGTTGGCTGAAAGGTTTGTGGACTTTGTGGTGAACTATGTGATGCAGTGATACTTTATATTGTTGACTTACAGTAATACCTTAATGATGATGGTTGATGGATGTTGATGAATCACGCAACCTGGCCCACAGGATGAAACAAGCAATTCGTCGCACAGCTTGCCTTCGGGATCATCCGAGCCATCTGGATAGTGCGATGCTGGACATTCTCGCTTGCACTCCTGGGACTAGCAACTTGAGTTTCCTGGTAGAGCTTGGTGCTTTTCATCAGACTGCTTCTCACAGTGTGGGGGCAGCTTGGCTCCTTCTTGTGGGTCAAATAAGCCGAGTTTTTGCCTCACATCTGCAGACATTTGACAATCCAAAAAAAGCCATCCGACCCCTTTGCTCTCGATGTTCATCGCAAGATATCACAAGATTTGGACTCCAAATCTGCATCCAAGCCATTGGGTCATGGTCCCGACAACTCTATGGCTGCTTCCGAATGCATGCAAGATGCACTTGGTGCAAGAGAATCGCGTCTCACATGTCAGGCAATCTCCCACACACTTTTGGCAAGTCCGTCCATCCAAAGACCCATCAGCTGGATTCCTGCAGAAACAAATCAGCACAGCTCTCTGCCACGTTGCGAACTCGCTTGGGAAATTTGAAAGACACAACAAAACACGCAACCCCAAGTGCTTAGAAAAGTACCTTTCCGCAGGTTCGAGATCAGGTTGGGCAAGCAGAATGAAGTTTGACTGGTCTGTCAGATTTCTCCAAACTGCCAGTCATGCCATATCTCACAGAAACTTGCAGGAGTAACATGTAGCAAGCTGTCTCCATTCTAACATCCCTACTGTATCTCCTCGGGTAGTAGCCAGCAGGGCATTGCGCTTCACAAGTGAAGGCATCCGTGAGCAAAGTTCCGTTGGTACATTTCGTGCAGAATTCCCGTGATTGACATTCCAAACCTCAGAGGAAAGCCAACAAAAGAATTGGCCTCGATGGCCCCTGGTTTCCCAGAGCCAGGAACGGCCCAACAGCGTCATTTCAGTATGGTTGGATGGTCACGAACACCCCAACAGGATCGAGGCAGAGCCAAGTCACAATTGCCCATGCACGGCCGACAGGTTCGGCCAATCTCCCCTGTTCCACGTCCGTAGTATCCAGGAGGACACCTCTCTTCGCAGCTCATCTCCTTGGACGGCCAGTCATCATCTGACACTGCCAACTCAAAATCAGCCGCTGCTGCATGGGTCTTGACCGACAACCGCACACCCAAATTACACCCAAAATCAGCCTCTCTCTGGATAACTTCAGAAATCTCTCAGCCAATGCTGTCCAAGGGCAGGGGTAAGATAAGTGCTGCTCTTGCAGGTTGTACACCTGACAGGGCCAAACCCAGAATGGCAGTGGTGCTTGCACCCTGTCCGGCCGGTCTTCTTGCTGCTGGAACCTTTTCAGACCGCGCCTGGTGGGTGAACTGCAGCTGAGGCAATTCTGTGGGCAGTCCGAGCAATTTCCACCAACAAAGTTCCCTGACTCATCTTCCAGCTCTTCCCCCCGCCTGATGCGAAGCCGGTTGCAACAAGGCATGGACAAATTGCACAACTTGAATGTCTGGGTTGAATCTGTATCTTGGAGTATCTTGGCCACTTCTTGATGATACCTGGTGCCTAGCTCAACATGAGAAAGCTTTCTAAACGATCCAAGTGGTTGGAGCCTGGGCCATGTCCCCATGGGACAAAATTCTTTCTGATGACATGCTCCATCATAAAGGTAGTAGTCATTCTGACCTGCCAAGAATCCAAGAACGCTAAACCCAAAGAAACTGCCATGCCGTGGGCCAACTGCACTGAAGATGCTCAGGGATGAACAGCCAATCCTCGAGACTCTGAGGCGAGCACATGATGTGGCGATGATGGTCAGGTTTGGGCTGGTGATGTCCCTGTCCTGAGACAAAGAAAGGATCTGTTGCGGTTTGAACCGGTCGAATTTCATTGATCATCCCTGGCAATAACCCAGCGTTCCAGATTGTTCCATGCAACACATCAACAAGTGGTTATATACATTCGCCTTGAGGGCTTGAGGGACAGTGGTGTGACAGTGATGCAGGGGTGTGTCATCTGATCGTGTCTGAATCGTCACAGAATTTGTGAACGTCTTGAACTCAAAAAGCATTTCACGCCAGCCCAGACTTTACTACAAGAGGCTACAAGAGAGCACTTATTCATATGGGCATGCTTCAAGGTCCACATTTTTTCACCGTTTTAGACTTTGGGATGGCCATCCACAGAACCCCCAGCATGGCGCAAGGCTCGGCGATTGCATTGGGCGACGAGCACTCATGATCATGGAACCTGCACAAATCGCAGCTTTTGCATTCGGCTGAAATTGTGAATCCTCGTACAGGACAGTTTCCACTCGGTTGACGATGGGGGAGGGCAACCAATGGCAACCAGTATAGTCATGCTCAATGAGTCAACAACCATCAACAGGTGTAGGCGACGTCCTGAATTGTTCAGTCAAACACATCCAGCATGTTCAACCCATCTGATCATGCCCGGCCTGCAGTTTCTGCAAATTCGACCTTCCGGGTTGCTGGGTTTATCCACTTCCACTTCATAGTAGCGCACCGGGCAGGACCTCAGTCACGAATCTTGAAGGGTACAGCCTGGGAAGTCTGAAAGAAACTCCGCCCCAAAACGATGACTCCATCAACTCGTCCCCCAACCAACAACACTAAGCTGCATGCGCAAGACAGCGGCCCTGGAGTAGATAGTGGTTGTTCTTGCACACGCTGCATGCCTGGTCATCAAAGCACTCCGTATGGTAAACAAATCACCTCGTGCACCCTGCGTGCTTTGACTAATCTTGGAGCCCATCAGCACAGCCAAAACTGCAACTTCAATCGGCAACGACTCCAACTGTTCGACTAAACAACCCACAACCACACCACGAAAAGCCTGCAAGCTATCGCATTCGGCACAGTTTTCAGCGCACTTCAAACACACTCCAGGCTCCTGTCAGAGCGCGCCAACACTGCACAAAATCAGCGATCCCAAGCAGCAACTGCAGCCAGTCCTTGAGGTCAATGCCGCCTTGCTCGTAAAATCCCCGTGGGCATTCCAACTTTTGACAGCTAGAGTCTGGAGCTAAGTAGTGCCTCACGAGAATAAGCTCCAGAAATGCTCGAATCTTGATCACAAGCGCCTATTCCTCTAGTAGTGACGACAAAAAGTGATAACCCAATGACCTACAATCCGGTTTGCGTGAACAGGAAACCTTCCAACTGCACATCAGCAATGCAAAGCCATATCAAGCTATCCATGCTGTGACGGGAATGGGACCAGAAGTGCTTGGGGATCACCGAACCCAGGGTTGCTTGCTACCACTGTGAGCGCCAACATTGTGTACTGCTAGGCAAGTTGAGAACGCGTCTGGCACAAGTCTCAGGGAACTCTGAGACCCCAGCAGCATCTTGCATTTAGTGCATTCCTGAGTACTCAGCTGACAGCACTGCTCAAGGGAAATACTTCATCCTAAACTCATCGCATAGGCACCAAATTCAATCTATCATCCAACATGTTGCATCATTGCCCACAAAAAATGAGCTGTATCAGGTGTATCAGCATCATTTTATCCCGTTCATTTGCCAAATTTGCTCTAGGAGAGTATCCATGCATATACATACGATGATACTGTGGATGAATGATCCTGATGGCCTTTGTGTTTCAAATGACATGATTTATTGAATTGCAGAAATCAAAGCGGTAAATTATGTCACTGTATGCTGTGGGATGTTGTGGCACAGCATGGTGACAATAATCAAAAGCCTGATGATGCAAGGTCCACTAATGAAAATCCTGACCTAGAATTCCAAAAAAAAATCGATGTGAAATAGTTGGCCAGGCCATAAGAGGCATCAATGGTGACTGCACATCCTTTCAACAGGTCTGCCCAATCCATCTCCACCCTTTGTGCAACCACGAAACGAGTTTGCTGTTGCAGGCAGTGCAGGCTGGATCGCACATAACGCACTGACCGCCCATCGGCCCACTGTAGCCTGCCCAGGTTGTCCCACCCCGACGTCCATGTTATGTTTGGAGCCATGGGCAACCTGGTTTTTCTCAAGTTGTTTGCTCTTCGCAATTCACACCATGTTGCGCTTGGAATTGGCGACTTTGCTAACTTGGATGATCGAAGTGCCACACCTTCTGCATAGTACCCTTCCGGGCAATTGCGAACGCATTTCCCTTTGGGCGAGAGGTACTTGTAGTCACTGCACTCCAAACAAACCTCGGCTGCTCTATCTCGCAGCGCACCAAGTCCAACAGTGCCCCACAGACCTGCCCACTGTGCAGCGCAGCTGTCCACAAAATTCGACCAGAACTACCATTTATCACCCAAGACTGATCGAGCTTGGTGGGAGACCACCAACTTTCGGTGGTACAACCAAACGGTTGACAAACTCAAGTATCGCTTGAGTATCATCTACAATCGTATCTGACTGCATCTTGGCAGCAGGTTGCCTCCAAGCCACTACTGGCGCAACCAGACCAGCTGTACAAGTTCCACAGCCATCTGGGCAGGACTGACAACGCTTCAGGGTACTGTTAGCGTAGTGGCCTCAGATTTGTCGGATCTCTCACACTTGAAATGTATGCTTGGTATATGTTGGTATGGACATGTGTTGAAAATGAAACCAGCTGCAAATACTGTACTGCTGTAGTAACTCTTGAAAATGACAGGGCAAGGCTACGATTCGACACCAAGCTTCCCTCTGGACAAGTCGGAGCGCACGTTGCATTTGGAGTCAGGAAATAGCCGTCCTGGAGGGCGCTGCAATGCGCTGCACGTCAAAGCCACACAGCTCAACTGCTGCAGACAAGTGGCCTTGCAACGGGAGCCTTCCAGCGCGTGAGATCGCGTGTCAGGTAGAGATTCAAAGGAATGAGAAAAGTCCAGGCAACAGAACTATTCTGTCCACCAAGTCACACTTTGTAGAGCTTGTGCAAATGCTGCAGCTATCTGGACATTCCTAAACCGAAAGGCTGCGCTGCTTTGCACTTCACAAATGGTTTGCAAATCGAACACGCTGTAAGCTGCAATGCTGCGCAACAGATTGGTAAACCCACTGACACCCCCTTTGACTCTGCATTTCTACATATATGTTGATGCGGAGATTGCGCCACGAGTATATCTCTGGACTATATGAGCCACAACAAATGTGGCGATTAATCATGAAGCTGGTGTCCACATGACTCTATTTAAAATCAAGACTCCTCACAAGTATTGCCAACTTCAGCGTTTCCCTGCTGGTAGTATCCGTCCGCGCAGGCTGGGTTGCCTCGGAAAAGCAAAGACGCCGCACCGCCAAGGTGAAACAAAGTGATGCTTCACAAGGCATGCGGCTGGAACCAATGAGAATTGGAGGTGGCAACTTTGGTTGTACATTATAATATGACCATAATTTGATATTGTATCATTGTGATTATTTTTCATGTCGTTGTATACCAAAGTGTTATATACTTGCTGCTGTATAATATGTTTAACGTTGCATATTGACCTACCTGCAACGCAGCTGGGACTGTTGAATGGCACGAGCAACCTGACCAAACAACCATGAATTGAAAAAATTGACCATTTGGTGGTTTCTCAAAATGGGGGTTCTCAAAATGGGGGTACGCCAAAAATGGTTGGTGCATTGCTATAAATGACTACTATTGGATGATTTTGGGGGATCCCCTTTTTTGAGAAACCGCCATTTGACTGAGCAAACATGATCAGATTTGCGAATGGGTTCAATGCCGGGAGAGAACACTGGCATTCCGCACATGGTTTGCAGCTGTGAAACAAAAAACTGCGCAACCATGTCTTCACGCACAAAAACAACCAATGAGTTTGACACTACTCAAATATGAGCATGCGAAGCATGACAGCAAAATTTGCAGACAGGACACACATGTTGTCGAGCTGGGACAAGTACATCTTGTTTTTGCATTCTGAACAAACATCAGCGCTGATGCACTTACCTGAGATTTGCCGGTTTGAAAACCTGCGCAGCACAGTCTTCGGCCTGCGAAAAAGTCTTCTGGTGCAGCCAAGATTCTGCAACTGGCATCACATTTGGAACAAACACCCCCACGCTCCTCAGACAAAATCAGCTGATACAGATCAAAAGACATGGCAGCACACTTCTGACAGGCGGAGAAACTGAGATCCGTTCCGGCGTTGCTTGGGCATCGTCTCTGTAGTAGCCATCATCACAGACCACGGTGCAGCTGCGATTGGGCGATAGGTAGGCACCTGGCGCCATGCTTGGCCCATGGATCCCATGGATTCGGGGGCTCCCAGGGCCTGGCTCTCGGCCGCGCCTGGCTCGCAGACCTCGCACTTGTTCCAGTCAGAGCATGTCTGGCAGGTCGCTGGGCACACCTTGCAGGTACCTGTTCGGTGCCATGGATCAGTGATGAAACTTGGCCACCCGCCTTGTCAAGCACTCTGAACTAAGGGTGGTTAATGGTGGTTAATGGTGATTAATCACTTAACTTTTATAAGTATACTGTTCATGTCTCGTACCGTATCAGTCAACCGCGACCAATCAGGGGTATCATGGTGAGAGATCTCACCTTTCCTTTCCACGGCATCCCCATCCACGCCTGCGCCATTCCGATGGTACTGGTAGTGCCCCGATGGGCACAAGGACTCACAGGATCCTGCACAAGTCAACAAGGAGCTGAGCTATTGGTCCCCAACAATGCTGGTAGTGTGGTAGAACCACTAACCACGACTAACCAGGATCTGTTTATCATATTATAGTGATCCTGGAGTAGATAAAATATCAGATTGAACCATCCCTTATTGGTAAAGGCTTCTAATGTTGAATATGGAGGATATTCTATCTACTTCAGGATGGTTATATTACCACATGTTTACAATGTGCTTACCATGCATGTGATAAGCAATATTGACCTAACAAGCACTACCCACCAAAAGCAGATTCCACAATTTTTGGCGCACTCGACAGTTGCATGGAATAAATTGCCAAGAACTTCGGGTTTGAAGAAACTGCCATGATTAACCGCTAGCCTAAAATCCAGAAACATTATCAAATCAAACCATACGTTAATGATAACTGTTTTACCAACCATTACGGATTAAGAAGACCCTCCACTTTTGCATCCCAACCATCTGTGTTTGCCGCCCATGTCCTGAAGGAGACAAGTACTTTTTCTTGCATTGCACCTCAGTCTGAGACAGGTCGCAGCCAACTCAAATAGATAAACCTGGGTCAATAATTGGGGGTAAGAATGGTGAATGAGGGTTTGTTGACCCAGGTTTAGTAACCCCGGTTTAATTATATAATGGTTTATGAATAATGCTTAATCAAAGTGGGCGTCATAAGGCTTAATGCCGGTTCGTTGTGATTAATGACAGTGGTTGTCGATGATGATGATTAATGATTGTAACCCATTACAAGTACAATCATTACTGATGATAGTAAGAACACGAGTTGTTGTGAAATTAACAAGAATGGCAAATGATGCTGATGATTCATGATGGTTACAAAATGCCTAGGATTGGTATGCACATCCCTGGCTCAAGAAACTGTTGGCTTGTGTGATCTTTGGTGTCTTACAGCCACATCTCAGTTTGCAAACGCACATGCTTGCCTCACCAAGAAACACATTCATCGCTGGAAAGGCAAACTGCACAGTCAGGTGCGCAAGGTGTGCAAGTTCGATTTGAGATACCTGCACTGCAAAGCATAGATCACGGCTCTACTCATTTAACTTGCGATTTCATCAAAGCAGTATGCAGTGCGCAGGCTATGCTAGGCGCCATGGCAGGCCTGTTCCCCCAGGAAAGTAGCCGTCTGGACAAATGTCTTCACAGCTGGACTTCACAGGGTCCAGGTACTTGGAGTTGGTGCAGTGCAAGCACCTGACGTCACCAGTGAGCACCCTCAACTCATCACAGGATGTTCTCTCTGCAGGCGAGGAACTCACCACGACTGCTGCATTTTAGACAGTCGGATGGGCAAACGGGATCCTCATAGTGCCTCATTGAATGCTTCAGGGTCAACGGATCTCACTTAAACTGGTAACTTCGAAGCGGAATCATCAACTTCGGGGTGTGGTTCCTGCTGCGACCTCGCCTCTGACCATCAGCAAAAATGAAGAGATCTGCAGATCCTCGCCCAAGCGAAGGATTTGAAGCAGGGGGACATCGGCGTGATCTCTGCTGACACAGCTTCGCGGGCCGCCTCGTCCACGAATCGAGCCAGCCTTGGCAGCGCCCTCCTGCAGCATGCTGTAGAAAGGCTAGAAATGATGATTTGTAAAGGTCACTAATGAAGGTCAATGATGGCAAATGATGATTGATGATGATTCATGATGGCTCCTGGCTACTGGTTATTTTGTCCGCGCTTGACATCAAATTTCTCCGATATGTGAACATACCAAGACTCCAAGACTTGTCCTCACTTTCCTCCAGGACCATCAAGGGATCGCCCTCAGCCCTTAGACATCTCCCTCTCCTCGTGAACTCGGTCTCCGCTTTTGGTCATAAACGATTTGCCGCATCCAGACCTGCACCAGTTCCCGGCTACAGCAAGCAGTTCCAACCATTGGTGCCGTCTCCGACCTTAATAAGGATAGCGTGAAGATGGCCAGCAAGAGCTTTCTCTGGCTGGCCTTGGCGCTGTTCGTGGATGGCGCCCACAACATCTACAACTGTCCCCAAATATAAATTACTGTAGTATAGTAGGGAAGACATCAACACCATCTGCGGACAAGCCCACAATTCACTAGTGCAGGAAACATATCTTCTGCTGCAAGAAGAAAAAGCACCAACAGTAATGAAAAATACCTCTCCTTTCATCCATCATCAGGTGTGGTCAATGGGCAATCTCCCCTGCCGATCAGCACAACTCCCGTACTAATTCCCAATCCCCAGCTGAGGCATGTGCCATATGTGTAGAACCTTGCAACTGCACATGTCAAGCAATGTGTCAAAACTTGGAAGTCTTGAATTCTGTCACTGGCCTGAAGCCTCTTGGAATCAACAGAAACGGAGGATCACTTTGTCCATGTAAACCAACCAGCTGTCGGTTGCATCCCCATGGTTCTTGGTTTCTTGGTTTTATCCCCATGTTTGCTCTAAGTTTTGGATTTCCCATTTGAATCTGGGAAAAGAAAAAGAAGCACGTAGTCATCTGGCTCAGGGCTCGAGTCCAGTCAGATTACAGGCAAAACAATGGAGCCACGCCGTACACCTTGAGCTTTCTAGTGCCGTACGGCGTTGCTTGCGCATCAGCATAGGCATCACTGACACAAACAAAATTAGAGTCAGAGTCCAGCACGAAAGTCAGAGTTTGTTGACACCAAGCATTCTTATGACGAAGCCTGACGACAAGTATGGTATGAAGCTTGTATGATTGCTCCACTGCCACGCAGCAAGCATGCACATTTGCTTCCTATTCTCCAACTGGGACCAGGCAATGAACGACGAAAAGTCCAAGCCTTACATGTCTGAACCAGCTGCTGCGGCATGGTATGGCATATTGTGTCATATTTCTACATTACTGCATAATGCTTTGAAATTCAAATTATTCATACGCTTCCCTGTGCGAAACGTCAGATATCTGGAGTTCACTGCGTAAGAACCACAGATTCTGAAAATTCCTTGCTATGTACCAATCTGAAAGAACAAATGTGCAAGCTTTTAACTCCTGCACCTGTCTCCGCGCAGATTGGGCACTCTTACACACATACACACACACACACACACACACACACACACACACACACACGCACACACACATCACACCTCATACGTCAAATTATTGGGTGTCAAGACAATTTCATAAGCTTCCCTGTGCGAAACGTCAGATATCTGGAGTTCACTCCACAAGAACCACAGATTCTGAAAGTTCCTTGCTATGTACCAATCTGAAAGAACAAATGTGCAAGCTTTAAACTCCTGCACCTGTTTCCGCGCAGATTGAGTACTCTCACACACATACATCACACCTCATACGTCAAATTATTGGGTGTCAAGACAATTTCATAAGCTTCCCTGTGCGAAACGTCAGATATCTGGAGTTCACTCCACAAGAACCACAGATTCTGATTCATAAGCTTCCCTGTGCGAAACGTCAGATATCTGGAGTTCACTCCGTAAGAACCACAGATTCTGAAAGTTCCTTGCTATGTACCAATCTGAAAGAACAAATGTGCAAGCTTTTAACTCCTGCACCTGTTTCCGCGCAGATTGGGTACTCTCACACACACACACACACACACATACATCGCACCTCATACATCAAATTATTGGGTGTCAAGACGATTTCATAAGCTTCCCTGTGCGAAACGTCAGATATCTGGAGTTCACTCCGTAAGAACCACAGATTCTGAAAGTTCCTTGCTATGTACCAATCTGAAAGAACAAATGTGCAAGCTTTTAACTCCTGCACCTGTTTCCGCGCAGATTGGGTACTCTCACACACATACATCACACCTCATACGTCAAATTATTGGGTGTCAAGACAATTTCATAAGCTTCCCTGTGCGAAACGTCAGATATCTGGAGTTCACTCCGTAAGAACCACAGATTCTGAAAGTTCCTTGCTATGTACCAATCTGAAAGAACAAATGTGCAAGCTTTTAACTCCTGCACCTGTTTCCGCGCAGATTGGCAAAACATTTTGACTTCTCAAGTTGGATACTCGTTCATGATTTGCCAAGCTGCTGCTAGAACACTTATTTCTTGGGTCACACAGAACCATGAAACCAAATTCAAAAGACATAATCATCTGAGCATATCTACACGACAGCTAAATCTGCCAACTGCCATCAACGGCCCAAGAGAAGAGGAAGTATCAGCTTCAGGCAATAAACAAAAATATGTGAAGAATAAGAGAATAAGAGCGGACCAGGGAGGACTTGAAGCTCCACGCTTTGCTGGACAACCAAAATGGTTGAGACGCAACGCCACATCCATTTGGCAACTGGTCCAGATGCACTGAAAATGTTGCGGCATAACATCATTGCACAAGGTTCAATCGCACACAAAAAAATGCAGACATAACTACAACCCTAATTAAGCCCTACAGTTCAACAGGGAGATTACCCATGTTCACCTACCCAAGCACTTTCCATAGCTCAACGCATCTGTGCCGTCCAGGTGCCATGAAACAGGCAAACGAACATTGGTACATTGGTGGCTGGAGCCCTAGCACTCGAGCCAACTGCGGTGCGACACCACCACGAGTCAAGTCATAACATGTCATAGCCATACCAAAGGGGTAAGCAAGATAAAGTAACATGAAAGACATGACAACATGCTATTACAAGAAAGTAACATGAAAGTAACATAAAAGTCCGAGTCTCAACACTCAGACTACGGATCAGCTGACAAAGCTCAGAGCCACACACGCCTTTGCTATTGCGAACTGTACAAAAACGGCTGTTCTCTGTGCAAACATTGTGCTTGTCTTGGCGGAGTTTAAGGCGCTAAAATTTGGTGGCAAACCTTGGCTCATCCATGACTAGCACAGTCAGGAGGTATCCAGTAGCCAAGACTCCCAGCGACACCATCAGAAGCTGACTCTTTTCTCCAGTAGCTGGCAGCCAAGAGTGTCTTTGTACATCCCTGGTTGGCAAGTGTTTCATGCTCTTCAAACTGGCCAGTGAAGCCTAGCCCTTTACCAGGGGAAGGGTTTTCTATGCTTGATCTATATATATATGTATATATATATATATATATATATAGGATCTCATGTAATCTTGCTAACATACTGGGCCAGTTTGTCACAGGGTTGGCTACAGCCTTGTCCAGCTACTTTTGCCAGACAGAGTTCCGACTCACCGAGCACTGCGGGAGATGTCAAACTGCCAACAGCCGGTCATGCGCAATTTCGCACGCCTCGACAATGGTTTGCCCAAAAAAGAGAAAGAACAAAAAAGCAATGCTGGAGATCTAAGACAAGAACAAAAGTCCCTGGCAAGCGTGAATGTTTGGAAAAATATGAGCAGAAAGTGTGCTGATTTTGCCAGTTTACTGTATCATCAGTCTTGGTGAAGATTCCGCGAGCTTTCCTACCAACCAGCTTTGGAAGTTCTCTGCTGGCAGCCGTAGCATCACACACCCTTGCACATTATCATGATGAATTTGCCAAGAACAATTCTTTCAATGCCATGTCACAAATCGCGCACCAAGTTTTCAACTTTCAACTTTCTGGAAACTCCAAATTGTCAGCCATGTCCCAAGGATGTAGCTGTCAACCATTTGGTAAACGGGCACCAGCTCCAACTGGTTCCTCTTTCTAAGGGCTGTAGGTAACCCCATGGGAACCCCTGGCTCCAAATCGCTCCCTCCCAACCACCAGCTGTCGCCAAGCTTCCCGGTGCTGGCTCTTCTCCAACTCCGGCAGCTGTGTCGCCAGAAGTTCGCGGACACCACTTTTGACCATGTCTGCCTCACCCGTTCTGTGGATCAACCCCTTGGGGGGTTCCGGCCCGCTTCCTTTCAACATGTTGGATAAACCCATGGGTTTACGAAACGGCTGTAGCTTCGGCCGAAACATGATCAATTTAATCAATTTCCGCCATCCTTCGTCTTGAATCGGAGGATTTACATTCGTGGTCCTTTGGATACCCACGTCTGGAATCTCAATGCAATGGTGACCTCTTAAGTTGAAACCACATTTCGCCCAACCAAGCATCCCTTCGCCAGGTCTCAACCCGCCCAATGTCGTGGATTTTCGGCAATTCGGATGTTTCCTGGCTGTTTCCTGACTGTTCGTCCTTATCATCCATGTTGTGGTCATCAGCCACCCCTGATGATTTCTTGCATGTCTTTCCACGCCTGCTACCCATGCTGGCTTCAGGCCACGCCTGAATCTCTGCGGATTTGGAGAGATGCTGAAGCACCTGCAAAACAAGCTGCCTGGCCACACAAAAGACCCTCTGGCATCACTTGACTCCGCCCGTTTGCCATGCCTTCCACGGTAAATCAAAATGGCGACCGAACATCCACCATCTGAAGAATCCCTCCCTGTCAATCAATATTGGAGGGGATTGAAAGGGATTAAAGGGGTGCTTTCACATTGCCCGATTTCTTCATGCAAAGTATCGGAGCGTTTATGCGAGTAGCAACATTCCCGTTGCCCACCTGAGCTCGCCAGGGGTCTGAACCGCATTCTGCACCGAAGCAACCTGGCAATGAGTCATGCAAGGAAACAGCTACAGTGCTTGATGAGTGAATCTAAGGATTCTGAAATACATTGAGCTGCCTCTGGGCAGCAAAACGCTTTTTCAAGCTGCCAAAATGCAGAGTCTGGAACCGAAGCATCTGAGAGGGACACGAGCCGCTTGTCTTTCCAGATCTCCTTGCACAGAAAGGCGAGAGTCTGTCAAAGTAGAGTGCCAGCCCTTGAATCAAAAGACAGAGCCCTACATGAGGCACTTCACCAGGTTCACATCATTTTCTTGCTGAAAAATCTCACCGCAGGCCTGTTGCAACTCATCACACTCGGCCAGCATGGACAAACCCAGCATAGCCTGACAGGTGTGGCACTGGTAGCACCCATGGTGCTGGGCATGTCAGCTGCCTGCACTCGGACTTCGATCCGCTGGGATTTCATTCGCTTCACTGCTTCATCCTGGCACCAGCACATGTGTACTTTGCTTTCAGCAACACGCATCCACTGCATCCATTGCGTGCACGCATCTTCGAAGCTTTGCTTGTCTAACTGGTAAGGCTTTGTTTGATACGTCTCAAGACCACACGAAAGAAGTCACTCTGATCACTCCATCCCCTTTCCACCGGTAGCACGCAGCACGTTTTAAAGTTGTCCACGCCTCGACTTCACCTTGGAGCAGCTTGTGCTTGGAGTGACAAGGGCCATTGTGGGTCCACAGCAGAATCACGGTATCCTATGTTCTTCCTTGTTCCGACCAGATGCTGAATGAGGGTACAATAATAGTTGTGATTCTCACCAAATATCCATGATTCATCACTGGGGTTGATTATCAAACAACACTTCCCACAACTTGAAACTTGCCTAGGTTCAATCTATCGGGTGCTTCCATCTCTCAGAGAAAAAAAACATCCCCGGCCTCGATCGAGGACCGAGATCTGCTCAGAAGCCCCCAGAATGAAGGCCTGATGTCACAAAATGAATCCCCTCCCAGAATCTAGTAGCAGGATGTAGCAGGATGTAGCATCATGTAGCAGGATGTAGCAGGATGTAGCAGGATGTAGCAGGGAGAAGAAATTTTCCAAGAGTGAGGCCTTAGGGGCAGCGCCTACCTGATGGACTCTTTCAAACTTCATCACCTCTAAGTTTGCCTCGTTTCACCTTCAGACCCAGAAACCTTTCCTGGATTCCCCGTCCCGGTAGTTTTGGAGCTGAAATCTAAGCTTCTGTATGGCAGTTGATTTGTCTTGGAGCTGCCAGGTGTCAATCTGCTTACTCTTGCACGTTTGAGCTGAAACCGCTCATTTTCAGTAATTCTAGCATCGGAGCCATCGGTGTCTCTACCATTTTGGAGGGTAGCATTTCTGGTATTTGTCTGCAATTGAGACATGAAATCTTTCATTCCTAGTGTTGCTTTACTTTACATTACACTAGCATGTTCCATTTTGCATGTCTTTTTGAAGCTATTCCTTCCCATGGCCCCATGGCAGCGTTTGCGAACTTCTCCCAAGGCTTTTCCACGGTATCCGAACTTTGCCCACTCATTTTCCACTCTGCATATATCTGTGGTGGTGATAGCTTGGTACTTCTTTCGGAGCTTTCCCCACTTAATTTTTTTTAATCCTATGTATCTTCATCTTTTCCCATGGAAACTATATATTTCACATGTGTACACCTGGATTTGTATGTTCAGCAAGCTCTCATACCAGGCACCTGTCTTAAAATCACAGCACGATCATAGCGAAAAGACCAAGTCACTCTAAAGTCATGAATGACGCTATAGCGGCCTTGCGAACACCCTCATCTTGCCACATTGCCATCTTGTTCTCATCACGCGCCTTCAGGGTTCAAAACAGGTACGTTGAATGTGGAAAAAATAGACAGAATTGACTTCGCAAGTGTGCAAAGCATTTGTTGAGCTGTCGGTGAAATTGATCCAGACTGCCAAAATAGCAGCATCCAAGCTTGACACCATCAGCGCTGTCAAAGCTCCCAATGAACTGATTCGAACACAGTCCGGCTGAGATACCTCACCGGTAAAAGAAATGTCTTGGAGACCCATCAGCAAATTGATCCACCAAAAAAAACAATCGAATTGCCTGGTTCCATCTGGTTCCATCTCGCTCCTGTGAAAAGTGACTGTCTGTGCTTCACGTGCCAGGCCTCTGCGCTGGAGAGCAATGCATCACGCACCTGCCGGCATTGGCAACGCAAGCAGCGCATGATACGACAAGCAGTAATCCCAGGCAGGAAACACCCAAAAATTGGTTGAAGTGAGGCCCTTGATCACAGGGCACAACGTGGCAGGTGGTTTACATCCATGGTCTAATTCAAAAACTCACCGAACACAAACACACCATATGTCCTTAGTCCTTTAAATCGAACATAAGGGATCAAGCACTCGCGCATCATGTCGCAATCTAGCACCGAGCCCAGCTGCATCAATGCAAGGCATGTACACCCTTACAAAAGCCACTGAAAAGAAGAGGTTCCTCAGGTTTTCCTCACCCTCGACTTCCAACTTCCATCGCTTCCCGCGCTTCCCTCCTTGTCACAGATCCACAGCCGCGTATTCTCGGCATTGTTCCGCGTGGCTGCAAAGGTCCAGAGAGTGTCCAACCTGGCGCCAGCACAAGGCCAAATATAGATTCCAACCCGCAAATGACGGCTAAGCCTCACCAAAAAAAAGTCATAACATGTCCCAAACTAGATGCGTCTGGATCAAAAATCAAATACAAAATGTAGAGAAACAAAACACCAATTTTGGAAGTCTTAGCAAGGTACCCTGGTGATATAGACTAGCAAACAAGGTCATTGTATAATTCCTTTCAAGTCCAGAAAACTCATTCCTTCACTTCATTACTGCACTTACAATCACTCTCCCAACAAAATTAACTTACAGTGCGAATCAGCGTCACCTCGCTTTTTTGCATTGAGGGAACTTGAGGTTTCGGCGGCCCCGATAGTGAACCAAAACAGCATTGATTCAAATGATAAGGTCAGGTCTTACAAAAGTTCTCTCGTTTCACTTACCTCACAATTTTCTTGCAGAATTCATCCTGTTCAAGTAAAACATCGCGGGACGATGGTTTTCCCTAGACAATATACAGTGATTTGAAAATCAAAGAATTCTCTCCGGTGACATTTCCCAGAGAAAAGACCGTGACGACTGCGGTCCTGCCCGCCTCCACGGAAATCCTTTAGTCGGAATACAAAAAACATCTCCCAGAGAATAGATCCACTGCAGTGACCCTAATCGGAAACGGTCCCGGCTTCGCTATTTTTTGTTCGGAGACTGCAAGTTTCAATGATAGAAAATTCCATGTCAATTGGATCCGTTCATGACTCAAAACCCCAAAAAAAATCCAATCCTCAATGAAGAAATCATGTTGCCGACTTATCATCAACTTATCATCAACTTAACATCAACTTGTCCCTTAAAAAAGACCTCCAAACATGAACCTGCCGGGCCTTCGGCTCTGAGCAGCTCCAGGCCGCCAGGGCGGTAGCTGCTGCAGCTCCTAGCACAACCAGCTGATCATGACATGAAGAAACCAACGAATCACAGCCACAAAATGGTACAATTCACCAACAAAAATGTACAAAAAACCAACAAAATGGTACAATTAACTACCCAACAAATCTACAGGCCATTAGGCTATTCCCCAACGAACAGCTACAGGCTATCAATTCCCCAACACATGTAGAGCTATGGCGTGGATTACAGCAGGTATATTTCAGCACTCTACTTTACTGGATCAACCAGCTGGTGGATGGTCATCTTCCATGCTTACCCTGGGTTCAATGGACAGTTTGATGTGGAGAACCCGCCAGTTCTGGATGCCCAATATCAACCATCTATGTGGAGTCAGAAGTGGTTGACTTCGACTTCAAATCATAGTCCAGGGAGTCCAGGGATGTCCATGGTCATTAAACATGCTTCATGGCGGTGGATCATTCTTGATGAATCAATGGTTTATGGTTAAGCATCGAGCTGACGCAAGCTACAGCCAGCTTTTGCGGCTGCAACGACGCCTGTGGATTCAACGGGCAAGCAGACATTGCGAGAACCTGAAGCATTGCAAAGCAAAAGGTAGATTCTTTTTGTGGATGCCCTGGTGCAAAACTGGCAGTTTCTAAGTGGCTCGGCTCATCATTCCGGTTGCAATCCCATGTCTCACTGTGCACAAAGTCCAAACCCAACAGAAACATTACATCACAAAATTTGAATCCCTTGCTGTACTTGGCACCCTAGATTAATCTTCAGTATTGCAAAGCCACTTCGCCTGCTTCCACTATATAATCTAGATACCAAACTAGCAACGATAGATATGATCAAACACGTCGTATGTAAACATGTTGTATTGCATGCCTTTTTGCATCTGCCTTCCCAGCGACTGTGTTCCAGCTTCAGCGCATCAACTTGGAGCCACACATCCAGCAAATCCTGATCAGACGAAGGCTTCTTTGCATAAAGGATATCCTGGCATGGCGAGAAGCTCTACAGTGATCACTGTGACATTCAAGCAGAAATGGCCCTTAGAAAGGGCCCGTTCTTGATACACCACGGAGCCTCATTCAACAGTGATTGAAACATTGTTCCAACCTCGACCTCGGCCAGCAAAGCATCCGCATCAGCTTGGCTTGAAGCGGCGTCATCATGCACGTCCTGCCTCAGATCAATGGATTCAGGAGCCCCTTAAAACAAAACGCTGAAGTGAGCGCTTTTAAGGCATCCACGTTCCAGTTTTGGCAGACTCATTATGCTCATCCGTTCCTCGATGTGAGATGCAAAAGCTGTTGGTGGTTGGTATTCACCCAAGCACGGCGTCACTGAATGCCACGGCAGTCCTTGAACCACTTCGGTGGCTTGATCGTCTATGCCCTGCCAAGTCAGACCGTGTGTCCCACGGAAAGTCGATCTTTGTAGTTATGAAAGATTGTTAACTCAATAGACTCAAGTCAAAGGATGAACTCAAACTGTAAAGTCTATCTTTTAAAGGGACTCTTCTCTTAAGGCGTGTAAACTCTTGATGAACTGAATGCTTTGTTCCCTTGCCTCCTCCATGATCTCAACAGTGGGATCATCCTCCGCTGCAATGCTACAGTAACAGCAGTTTGCGTGCCATGACTTGGGGTGACCTGCCTCCAAAACCTCCTCCTCTTCGCTTTCTTCCATCCACACATAATCAAAGTCTTCTTCAACCGGCAGACCTGTGACGTTCAAACCAACAAGAGAGTCACAAGAAGACGTCTGAGACTTCTGTTTCAACGACGGACATGCTTGTACCATCTTGTACCTCCTGCCCACTTCACCTAATTCACCTAACCTGTCGTAAAGATATGTCCTTGAGTCTTAGTCACTCTAAATTCAGGCAAGTTCAATCAATTTCATGAGATTGAACTCTAGTTCACTATTCCTGATGCAGCAGATTGACCAGCATCAGCAGGTCTCCGCAAAGCGTTGGCCTCAGCTGTCAAGATGCCAGGGGGGTTCACCAAACCTCTTCTGGGGAACATCAAAAAAGAATGATCACTCCTCTAGTCTTCACGTTCAGATGTTCACTCACTTTGTTAACAGGAACGTCTAAAAATTAGTCCGTCTTGGTGACAAGTCCGCCAATCACATTTTTCCTCAAGCTCAGCTGACGCATTGGTCTTTCAATCCTGTGGTGTCATGAACAGCAGAGTGTTCTTCCCCTCAAAATCGAGATTCGTGCGTTGGATTCTCGGATCCAACTGCTGCAGATATTCCAAGAGTTCAAAGTAACTCCTGACAGGCGCACCACTGCGCAGCTTGCGCTTGGGGAACTCTGCTGCATAGACACAGCAGGGAACCACCGCGAAGGGTTTTCCCAAGTCCAGCGCCAGGCGAATCGAAGCTTCGGCTGCCTGATCTGGATGCAAAGCTACAACGGCGCTGCAGTTGGTCATCGCTGCAAAATCGCTGCCACGGTCTGCCGGAAGTTCCTCACTGGACTGGACAGCATCAACTTCATCAACTTCATCAACTTCATCTTCTGGATGTTCTGGATCCTGATCTTCTTCTCCTTCATGGACAAGACCTTTTCTGGTCCACCTGAGTTCCGCAGCTTTCTGCCTTGACTTTTCAAAGGCCGCTACAAACTCTTCCGTTCCTCCTTTCAAAGAGTCAATCAAATCATCAGTCAGCAAAAGTCTCCAGTGTTCTGGCACCTTAGGCTCTTGTGTGCCATCAAAGGTGCAGTGCAAAAAGTTGTGGAAAATGGGGTTTCGCCAAAACAGGCCATGGCGCCACTTTCGCTCCACGGTTTTCAAGTCAAGGGGCCGAGGGTCCAGCACAACACCTTGAACCAAGTTGAGGTTCAAAAGCTCCCAAGCGAGCTCACCCTTTCCACCTGCAACATCCAGCACAGGTCCAGACCGTAGCTGCTCAATGCCCAGGTTTTCCAAGAGCCAGCGCCTCAACACGGAGGACTTGCTGTAGTTTTTAACACCGTTCCTCCTCCCTTCACCTCGGTTGGCAATCTTAGCATTGGGCTTGCTACGCCTCAGCTGCAGCCTTTCAATCGCCAAGCGGCCTGCCTCCTCAGGATGTGCGAAAAAGCAGCTTCCACCGTATTGACAGATGCCACTCCGCAGAAAATGTTTGCAGGGCGGCACGGGAGGTGAACCCAGCCGCTCCGCACAGGCCAAGTGTAACCAGCACAGCGAGCTCCGCTTCAAACCAGTTCCACCCTCCACCGGATAGATGTCATCTCCAGGAAGAATCTCCTGTTGACATTCTTGGCACATCGAGCTCAGTAGAGCCTTTCGCATACGGGCCGCTCCTGCGGCTCGAGCTTCCTCGTCATGGCCCATTGCAGATCCAGTCTCCGCAACACCATGATCAACAGCTCGGCTTTCTGTGGGCTTTTGCCTTGAGAAATTCACACATGGAAAAAATGCAGGATGAATTTGGGTAGACTTAACCGCTGGCTTTCCGTGAATCGCTCGAATTCTGACCTGCATCGGAGTATGAAAGGCAGGAACAATGTTAATGTTCAACCCAGTTTCTTGACACACAAAATTAATTTGCTTTGATCACGTCTTTGCATGAAAGCAAAATTTGGATTGCCCAAGGTCCAAACGCAAGCTCCAACAGGCACCAGCATCGCTAGCAGCTGCTGAGCGCGGCTTTGGACAGGTATGGGAGGTATCGGGTCCTGCGTGTGGCTGCGCTTGTCAAAACCCAACAAAAATACCCATGGCGAACATCCCAGTTGTCAACATGGAAGAAAGTAGCTTCTCATGATGTTGACAAATCGATCCACTTTTGGACACATCACGTTTGCTCGAAACATCGCGCAACCATCGCAGCGTGACTGCAAACATTCGCGTATCATCTCACACAGCTTCACAGCCTCAGCCGGGTCTTTCTCACCTGCGACGGCAAACAAGGCTCAATGGAAGCCGGGTTTCAGAACCTTTCTCCAAGTCTTCGCAGGTGACTTGGTATGATCTGCCGTACCCTGGCCTTCTGCAGTCACCGGCCGCGAGGAAAAACCCCCAGCTTCCTCGCTTGGTGGCTCTTCAGCCTCCAACTTCGCCTCCACATGCAAGGCTTCAACCTCAGCTCTGTGGCTGGTGCGAACCTCCAAAGCAGTGCACAACGCATCCGTAAAGAACACTCACCTTAAGACCAGACCTATCGCACCAGGTCATCTCCCAAGCAAAAGAGAACATCCAGAAGCACAGGTCTGCAGTTTCAGCTGCAGGAAACCCGCCTTCCCGTAGCCAATCTTCGCTGATATGTTTGTTAATCTAACAACCCCCATACCGGACCGATACAACGGATGCAGCAGGGTTGTAAACTTCAATACTCCGGCAAGAGGCCAAGCTCTCCCTCAGCAATGTATCTTGCACCATTTGCTGTCGAACTGCCTCATCCAGTGCTAGTTGCACCTTGGCACTTTCAAGGCAAGGCTTAAGAAGGGTGGGCAAAAACGATGCAAAAGCGTTTTTTTCAATGTGGCTCAAAACGGTTGATAATGGTTGAAAATGCTCAACAACGTTTGATAATGATGAATGACACCGCTCATACGGGTTTGTAAGGGTTAATGGTAGCCAATGTTTTTGTAACAACCGTTCATAATAGCTCATGATAGTCAATGGCTGGCATGATGGGTAACAATGATTAAATGATGGCTTGTGATGCTTCCTAAGACTCAATGATTTCCGATAATTGCTACCAACGATTGATAATGGTTTATGTTCTGTTATCATGGTACATGGTGGACCAGCCATGAAGGTTAATCATCGTTGATAATGGCAATGCCAATAACACCTAGCTGATGAACCTCGATAATTATATCAAATGGGAGATCCAAATACAGCATGGCCATTGCTGAAGGCAAACCACCAGCTATTCTGAGATAATGAAAATTTTGTCGGACTTCATACCATACTGCTTGCAAACGTCTGTTAAACTCCTATCCTATCCGTTCTCTACTGCATTGTAAGCCTAATGAATCTACTGAGGCTGTCTAAGTCAATACCTTCGCCACCTTGCCATCCAAGACTGTCCATTTTTGTTCACTGTTTCTGGTATCAGCTCTAGGTGGCCTGAAAGCGGCCACGTTGGGGGCATACTTCCATACCTCCATGGTCCCGTCCGCGCTAAGTCACTAGAATCCCAAAGGCAGCTGTCCGCACTGAAGGATGATTTGGCGGTGGACCCTGGCGACTGCGCAGGGTGACCACGGGCAAAACCATCATCCCAACTGTAGTCGGTCCCTACCATGCCTGATCCAAATCCAAAACATCTGCGTTGCAAACACGCATGGGACCGCATGGGACACAGGGTTCCCTCCAATGGGCATTGTACAACCCAGGGGATGTAAGGACAACTTTCGTAGCCTATGCATGGTTTGTCAATGCCTCTCCCAAATGGCCTCCTCCACATAGAGGCTCTTGCCACGTTCCGGGTTGGGCGCTTGAATCGCATCCAGGAGGCTGTTCCGCACCTTCAAGGACATACCAAAAGGTTATCCCTGGTGAGACATGAGAATCGATCCTTCACCACTTGGGGTGGACCTGTGTCAATTGGTGGAGGATGTTGTCACCATATGAAAAGCAATGAATCTCTCTTGTCGGAGGCAGTTCACCAAATATCCCTGATATGAAAAAGGCAAGACACTTGTCTCATAGGACTTTAGCCTTGTTCAAGATTGAAGAAAGAAAGGAGCGCACTGTGAACTTGTCCTTGAAGCTGGTAGTAACCATAATTAGCCATCATCAACCATCAGCCACCTTGTTCAGCAACCAATTCCTTGGTCATTCACCGTCATTACATGTTGCTGTCTGAGCCTCCTCGTCTTGCCAGAGGGGCCAGCAATTCTGAAGCCGCAGGGCGTGCGTTCTCGCCTGGAGCTCGGCCAAGGTCAAACTTGAGATCAAACCCAGTTGGAATCACAGATTTCATAACAATTCTTTAAAGAAAAAATATAGAGATTCCTATCGATTCATACGTTATAGGGATTCATATGTCATGGATCATTTGACCAGGATGAGCATGATGATCAAGATGATGACGCCGGTGATTGTGACCAAAAATACCACGAATATCATTACTGCAACTTCCATAAACTCCTACTGGAAGCACCACTTGGGTTTCCGTCATGATCAATCACCACTTGGGTCTCCGTCTCTCGCTGCACGAAGCTGTGGCAACGCTTTGTGGAACCAACTCCAGGCCTCCATCAGAGCCTCCAAGCGTTCCTCTCTCCTTAGCATTGCAGGGCAATCGCCTAGCGAACACTGAAACAACAGAGACAATTGGCAATGATAGTTTGCAATCAGGTCACGACGGTTCACAAGAATGGCTTACAAAATCTGGCCATGATGGCTTTCAATGGCAAATAATTTTGGGTTGCAATGGTTGACAATGTTGGGTTACTATGGTTGGCAATGGATTGTAAATCACCAATATGGTGGTTTCTCAAAATGGGGTCACCCCCAAACCATATGGTTGGCAATGATAGTTTACAATGGTTGACAATCATGGTTGTTGATGGCCAATACTGATGAGGCTTCATGGATAAGAATGACTATCGATGATGGCTTATACTTTCGGACATTCGGATCATGTTGCAGCTGCAGAAGATGAGACCGGGATGATGGCCGACCAGTACGGTGAGCCAACAGACCACGAATGATGGCTCGTACTGATGGCTTAGGGTTTCTCTTGTGTAACAACGAAAAAAAAAAATATATATATATATATACATATCTATATATATATACATATATCTATATATATACATACATATATGATTCTGCACAAGTGCAACATAGCTTTGCCCTAAAAGAGAAAGTGCAATTGGTCAATTGGTCGTGCACATCATGGAATTTGGTGTAACTTCATCCGTGCTGAAGAACTGTCGCTGCTTGTGGCATGGTGGCTCGGGCGGTCCACGCCAAGAATCTCATTTTCTCGGTAGCCTTCATCTCGGCGGACCTGTTTCTCAGAGTTGCATGTACTTTGGGAGCTATGCGTTACCACATGGGAACTGAGTAAACTGATCCTGCCTTCTGCAAGAATTTGTACCGCTCCTGCAAGTTGGTGAATCATCAGCTTCTTGCAGTGAGGGTTTGAAACAAAATGATCCACCCGTAGGCAAAGCAAATGCTAAACAATTTTGCATCTGGAAAGTCAACTTGAAGTCAGTAAGTAATGAAACAAGAAGTCTGGTTTCACTCTGGAATGGAAAATGCCATGCGACATTCCATCCTTGGGAATCCTGACCCGATCAGCAACTTGAATGCTCGCGGAATCAATATCCAATTGTGGTGGAAATCATTGTGGACATCGAAATCCATAGAAACAGAGATTCCACCCCAATTCCATTTGAGATTCCACCGATTTTAGAAATCCACTTCTTTGGAATCTCGGAAGAATTCGAAATGAAATGTATTGGATTGCTGGATTGCTTGGATTGCTTGGATCTCGACCGAATCCACTTCTTTGGACTTTGAACCCCCCCCAGCGCTCCGTAGAAGAGGCCCAACCACCCGGAAGGCGATCCGCATCGTTCACAATGGTACTGTGCCGGTGCCACGACCAAACCAGGGACCAATGCATCCTCAACACATCTGCAGTCATCCTTAGATCTTAGGCAAGACCTAAAGGATCAAGTGCGAACCAATAATAAAATTCTGACTTCCTCTTAATGCAGCATTGTGCATCCATGCCTTATGGATCCTTCGGGGCTCGACTTGGTTGCTGTGAAATTAGAGGACCAACATGCAATATGCTGCAACCAAAGAGCACCATAGTAAAACAAAATACTGATCATATCAGATCATAGTATACAATACCGATACCTGTGCAACGTCCGATGCTGGAAGTGCTTAGAATTTGGAAGTGACTACAATGCTGTATCTCTGTCCCCAAGAATGGCGTGGTGCTCTCTTAACAGGCCATGTAAAATGATGATTGCATTTCCTTTCATTGTCTTTTGTCACATTGGACTGCGTTCCATTTGTCGTATGGCATTTTATTGCACTTCATTGCATTACCCGGAACATGCGAACTCTTTACTGATTTCTGGGAAGGTTCTGATGTCATATCATTCTAGGTTCTATTGCATCGCAAGGTACAACATCAAGAATCTTGTGTCTGATCTTAATCACTGTACTCCAGCAATGCATTGTGACATTGTCTTACCGTACCCTTTCTATGATCGACTAGGAAGATTGCGAGAATCCAAAATGACTGCTTGTCATTCTTGTCATGAGTCATAATTCAGTATAATTCATCATTAATCGTGCTTTCTGACCATTTTGCTCTTATCTTTTCCACTGTAAACGACCAGGTCAGCAGGAGATATAGGGAAGCTCGGCACCTGGACGACTTTGAAAAGGACTTGGAGTTTTTGAAGCCGCCCAACTTGGAACCAGATCGAGTTAACTTCTTCGAAGCACTTCGCGAAGGAGAGGAAGCTGCTCCTCAGCTGAGAGTGTCCAGCAATGTATTGGAAGACCCTCAAATGGGTTCCCTCAACCAGCAATGCATCTGATTCCTAGAGGAGACCCTGCCAGAAAAGAGGAAGCCATGACACCACCAAGGCTGCGGCCTCCTGGCACCTGCGATGGCAGCCCACTTCTCCAAGCGCCAAGCAGTTTATGTATAGAATAAACTTATGTATAGAATGAATCACTTATTAGAAACACTTACTAGAAACACATATTAGAATCACTTTTGAGAATCACTTTTGAGAGTCCCTTGTTAGAATCGCAGCTATGTGTTCTCATGTCTTCTCCTCATGCATCTACATGTTCAATGCTACTATAGATACTTCCAGGTACGGTCAGAACAAATCACAACTATGCAGCTATGCGCCAGCTCTGTGAGTGGATGAATAGACTGATTGCTTGCGCAAAGATGCAGACACCTCTGACTCTTCTCCCAGAACACTTCTGTGTGGGTGCTCCGGATACCAAATATTGAGGTCTTTCTTGGGACAATTGTAGCATGACGCGCCTGCAGCTTGCCCGGCCCTGTTTTGGCCTCTCAATCATCACCGTGTGATGTGATCCGCTCAGGAAGCAACACAAGATCCAAATAGCCAAATAAGTTCTGACTTCAGCGAAGAATCTATGGAAGAAGCCCCTTTCAAACAAAAGGAAAATAAAAGGAATACAGATCCTTGAAATTCTGGACCATCACACTACATGCATGACTCCTGACCACTTGGCTGCTCGGCATTGAAATGACACTGCAAATTGCACAGCCACTCCCCAGTTCCAACCTGCGACATGGCTGTTGCATTTCTCCAGGACCAAGTTTCGCGGCGAGATATATCAGTTGATCAAAACTTGACACCAGAACTAGCAAGTGAAAGAGGTCAGAAGCTGAAAGAATTTGAAAGCTACACGAGTTCTCGTTGGGTTCGAAATGCTGCGCTGGTCTGTTCAGTCTCTCTCTTTGATGACATGTGGCTGTGTTCCCGGAAGGGTCTTGCAGGTGGACCAAAGCTGCTGCAACAAATCGATGCAATGTGAATGCCTATACTGCGGCGCAGGCAAATGTGAGGAGTGCAACTTTTCTTGGCGTCAGCCATCTACATTCATTAGTGAAAAGCATTGGCTCGTGCACTGCTAGACATTCGGAATAGCATGCAGTACACGGGAGCTGTACAGTAAAGGAAGCATTGGGACAATCTTTCAAGCTGTGCCAAATGCAGAAACGAATTTATCATATCGCATGCAACGCAAAGTGATTGCCACTCCACGTATCCAAGAATTGCTCCGACTTTCATTCCCTACAGCCCTACAGCCTACGTGGCAAAGTCCGGCAACATCCGGCAATGCCTTCATACATTGATACCTTCACGAGCAAACGCCACAAGCGGTCGTCCATCTGTCCCCTTGCAAGACTTTCAGGACATCAGCCAAGAGTGGAACGTGTATTTCTTTACATGTCATAGTGGTTCACAATGTTTTAAAACACAAGCTGAGCAAAAGTGTTCAAAATGCACTTGATTGAAGGAATGGAAGAAACAAAATGCGTTCAAGAAACGCACGACAGATGACACACTCAGGTACTTTCCGACACAAAGAAGAAATCAATGGGAAATAGTGACCTAGCCTCCTTGCTCCCAGCGCAGAGAAAGCCCTGCTGTTTCAAGATGTGGGAGATGATGTCCGAGGGGCCCTCAGAGAGGTCTATTCCGAAATTCCAGGCAATTAAAACGAAAATGTTCACAGCCAGTTCAACTTAGGCCGGTAAAAGAAAGACAACTCAAACTGAGGTCAAGGCATCAATCTTTACTTCTCCATGATCTCTCAAGAGCAAAGACAACGCCTGACTGGCATAGCCCTGCTTCCGAAACTCGGGCTCCACATATATCTGGGTGACAAATGGAGTTCTGTCATCTTGGCCATCTGATCCATCTGGGTCTTGCTGGCGTCGAACTTTACGATTTGCTGCAACTTCAGCTGCAACATACCCAACTGCAGTGGATCCGGGACCCAGAATGAAAAATGCACTCTTCTCTCGACAGCAAGCTTCATTGACCAGATCGGCATTTTCTCGGTGGCATTCCTCCTCAAAGCGATCTGTCAAGTTCAACAAGAGACAGTACTCTGGATGAGCCTCGGTGTCCCTACGACAAGTGCGACGCCCGCTCAGCCGTCGGCGGACACCATGTCTGTCACAATCCGAGCAGCAACAAACGTGAATTTCATCCCCCAAAGTTGCTGCATCCCTGGGAGGTACTCGAAGTAGTTCATGTTGAGCCGCTTGACGTCTTTTGATCGGCGGTGCTCCCCTGCTGACCAACGTAAAACGTTGCACCGACACCTTCTCTTCCGAGTTTTCCTGCGGATCTCCTCGGCGCAAGCGCCGCCGTGGAGGTGCATCTGCAGCTCCATTGAGATCCACAAGCGCTGCTCGTTTCCGTTCGTAGATCCGGTCCAACAAACCTGCACGCAAACATCACATGTGCATGAGACATCATGAGACTAATTCACAATAATTCACACGGTTTCAAGAAAGAAGGATGGCCTCTACCAGCTGGGCTGGAAAGGTGGCTCTCGGACCGATCCTGCAAAGAGAGCTGCTCAGTTTAAACCGCGCCAGTCCTCGATGTCAATCCAAGTAAGAACCCTGGTTTTCGTTCAGTCACTTTGCATCCAAATGTCCTGTGTCGGTGTTCCGGACGCCGCGTCAGAATCCTAGGTCGCTCTGGCATCAAAGGATAACCCAGAAAACCAAGATCAAATGCAAACGCTATGTCCATGAACCCCTAATGACACTGTGGAAAACAGCAAAATCTTGCCAAATTTTTGGGATTTGTTCGCTTTGCTACTTTGCCCTTTCTTCCAAGAAACATCCAAGTTCCGGCGTCTTGGGGACGGGGTCCGCACCTCTCAAAACTCAGAAAATCAAAGCGGATGTACGCGAGTTGAATCATCAAAGTGGTTGACCGCAAACAGTTTAGGAAGCAAAACCAATCCCAATCAAAAAATGAACGGCATTATATGAAAAATTGTTCTTGTGCCACCCGAACTTTGCCCTGCACAACTGAGGAAACCACAAATTGCAACATGTTTTGGTTTCCGCCACAAAAAGAGCCAAAAAACACTGCACGCAGACGGGGTCTGCAGATTCTAGCCGAAGCCTTCAACCATGCGGGGCCGGTGAAACCTCACTTGTTGCAAAAATATGTCTGACAACAGCTGGACTACATCCAAAAAAATCTAAATCGGATCTTTGGCCTTTGACTCTGCATTTGCCCAAACAACACGTTTTGAAACAAAATGTTTTGGAAGGCCGAAACGAAGCTCAATAATCGTCATTGACAATCTAAAATTCCGACAGCCAGCCAAATCGTAACAAAATCATTCAAAAAATACTTTCAAAATCTGTTCGCAACATATCACAACTTAACAACTCACTACCAGCAACTGCTAGTGGCACTGCCCATTATCAAGTCCCAACGAACTGCCAACCACATTGCCCATGATGATGACTGCCCATCACGAACGGGCAATTCACAATTCAATCATAATATTCAGTTGGGTTTCCAATGTGGCTCAACATGCCCAACAACCTAAGCACAAATGTTCGCTTTATTGGCACTGCAACTCCTGCAAACACTTGGTCGAATGAAGACATGGGAAGACACAAGCAACGCAAGAAACCATGGAGAATCAAATCAACAAAGCGCGGAAACAAATGACCACAAAATGCCATGATGATGCCAATGCTGATGACGATGATAAAGATGAAATTATGATGATGATGATGATGATGATGATGATGATGATGATGATGATGATGATGTCAGCCTTGATTTTGAATTTGGAAGGAATTCCGGAGGGGGAGGGAAGAGCCCTGGAACCCCAGAACAATTGTGGTAGCAATCCTCCCAACACCCCTATACACCTGTCACAACTAGTCGCCCCAAAAAATGGTTAAGCGGGGCTAGCGGACAAACCTTGATCCTTGGGTTTCACGGGTTTAAAGGATTCAAACAACAGTCAATGACACCTTGCATTTATTTGCCGCGTCAACTACCAAAATCAACAATCAACAAAACACATCAACCCACGAACAACGACATCAACAAATAACAAGGGTGCCTAAAACAGAACACGGCAACCAGAACACTGCAAAAAACAACGGCAAAAAAAAAAACAATAAAAACCATAAAAACAGTAAGAACAATCAGACAGTAAGAACAACAACAACAACAACAACAACAACAACAACAACAACAACAACCAACAAACAACAAAGATCAACCAACAACCAACAACCAACAACCAACCAGCATCAACATCAACATCATCATCAACAACAAAAACAGCATCAACATCACCAAACAAAAAACCATAACAGCATCAACAACAACAAACAACACCAACACCAACACCAACACCAACACCCAACACCCAACACCCAACACCCAACACCCAACAACCAACAACCAACAACCAACAACCAACAACCAACAACCAACAACCAACAACCAACAACCAACAACCAACAACCAAC
>VSDK01002424.1:187984-216380 GCA_009767595.1 Symbiodinium kawagutii | reverse complement strand
TACTACTACTACTACTACTACTACTACTACTACTACTACTACTACTACTACTACTACTACTACTACTACTACTACTATGATGATATTGTTTGATGGACAAACATTTTGGTCGGGAAATTTTTAATAATAATAATAATAGTAATAAAAAAACAATAGCAATAATAAGAATACTATTAATCAAGATAATAATGATGATTAAAATGTTAAAAAATAGAAAATAATAAAACCAAAAAACAATAATAATAACAACAATAATAAGAAGAAGAAGAATAAAAATAATCAAAATCATAATCAGAATCAGAAAAACGATGATAATGATAATAATGATCATAATCAATAATAAAAACAATAGAAACATTAAAAACGATAATGAAAAAATAAAAACAATAACAACAGCATTACCTTCGGCTAACTTTAAGCTTGAAGCTCCCAGGTCATCTGCAGCGGACTTTAAGTCTTAAGGTCCAAGGTCACCTTCGGACCTTAAGCCTAAAGTCCAAGGTCACCTTCGGCAGACCTTAAGCCTTAAGTCCAATCACCTTAAGCCGACCTTAAGCTTTAAGGTCCAAGGTCGCCTTAAGCCGACCTTAAGCCTTAAGGTCGAAGGTCACCTTCGGACAGACCTTAAGCCTTAAGGTCGAAGGCCACCTTAAGCCGACCTTAAGCCTTCAGGTCCATGGTCACCTTAAGTCGACCTTAAACCTTAAGTTCCAAGGTTACCTTAAGCCGACCTTAAGCTTTAAGATCCAAGGTCACCTTAAGCCAACCTTAAGCCTTGAGGTCCAAGGTCACCTTCGCCTTAAGGTTAGCTTGGACGAAGGTCTCCGACCCGATATGGCCAAAATGGAACCCAACCTCATCTTGGCGGCTACATCACAGACTGATTAACATGAACTCCAAAGAAACCACGGGTGAACTTGAAATAGATGGGGGGAAGCGTCGTCCACCTCACGCGTGCGTTAATGAAGAAAGACAAAAGTTTTGTTAATGTTCGCGTGCGATGTTTCTCCAATCTATTTCAAACTAACTTGCGTTGACTTGTGGTTTCCCGAAATTTCACATGTACAAAGTCTAAAACGCAGAAATCCTATTGGCAGGAAGCAATGAAAGATCGCCTTGGCTGCATCGGCTCGGTAGCTCTAAGGTGAGGTCAATAAGAAGCAGTGAAACCAGGTGAAACGAAGTGAAACGAACGAAGCTCCGAAGCAAGGCTGCGAAAATATGTACATGCAATGAATTTCCTGCCTCACAACTGCTCTGCACAACGACAATGCAGATGAACTATGACGAAAAAATGAGCGTTGTTGTGACAGCTTGTAATGGCCATAAAGGCCATCAGGCCATTGGCTGTTTGTCGACAATCCGGCGGAAACAGTTTTATGATTGCCAATTGGATTTAACACCTTTGAACGCTTCGGGGAGAGACGAAGTGTCCTTTCTGACTTTTCCACAATGGATGAGCAATCGGTCCTACAGCTCAATTGAAGACAGCATTGAGCGAACACCTGCTCTTTACCTTTTGCCATGGCGTGTGGCCACCTCTTACCTCCTCAGGTGATTAGTGGCTGCCGCCCCTTCAAATACCAAGCACATTCGTTCGGCATGCACTAAAAGAGTGGAAATCGTGCACAGTTTGCAGGTCCGACCTCCTCAAGTGCAGTGGAAACGGACCTGACTAGATACCACTAGATCAAATACTCTTGTGCACATCCTAAGATCTTTATACTTGCGTCTGGGTGTCTGGCTTCACCCACTCGCGCAAGTTCACTAGGTTCGAATCGACATTTGCAAGGGCATATGATCTTTTATCGAGATCTTCCAGGTAATGTCCGCTCAACTATGTGCCATTCAATTTGGGAGGAACAGGCGGGGGACACCTTTTTCGAGATCCCAAGCTGACCTTGCAAAGTACCACCGCCACACAAAGTGTCCATCACGGTCAAGAGCAGAAAAGAACACGGGATGGTGCCCTAATGCAGCATGATTACAAGGGTAGAGATTCCTCGACAAAGGCGCTGAACCTGTCAGGTTTCACACCCTGGCCTTACCAGTAAGTAGTAACTTAGGTGAAACTGCCGGTCTGGCCTTGGTGTGATGCCGGAGTGGTTCGCTCCTTGACGGTGTCTCCCATACTGGACAATGCAAGCCTACATTCCTGGCCTTTTGTTAGGCCACCGAACCCGCTGAATTTGGTGGGTTCATCTCGCTGCCATCGCTGATGGCATTGCCACTTCACTGGTTTGCCATTGCTCGGCAGCTGTGACGATACACGTACACGCCAATTTTGCTGTCTTGCCGAGTTATTATAAACCTTTCGAAGCATACAGACGTGCGTCATTGCCTAAAATTTCCATGATGATTACAACACACCACTTCTTGAAAAGTAGTGACAGTGATGCGTATGCGTGATGGCATGACAGCCATCACCGACACTCTGCGATCGAGAATTCATTGCATGTACACAATTTTCGCAGCTTTCTGCCTTAGCTTCGTTTGCTTCTTGTCTTCGCTGCTTCGAGGCTTCGCTGTTTCACAAGTTTCACTTGGTTTCACCTGTTTCACCTGCTTCTTATCGACCTCAGCTTAGTGCTACCGAGGCGATGTATGCGAGCAAAAGGTTTCTTCGGAGTTCGCTTGTGCACAGGAGAAGCGTTTTAGAAAAAATCAGATTTGAAACAGAGGTTACATTGGCAGAGCTGCAAAAAAAAGTAAGTTTGCTCAAAGTTTATCCATGCACAGGGCCAATGCTTTTGACATTGTTTTTTAAAAATGATACAAAACGCAGCGCATCGGCAGCAGAGATTGTTGGTTGTTGGTTGTTGGTTGTTGTTTCTTGTTTCTTGTTTGTTGTTCGTTGTTTGTTTTTTGTGGTTTGTTGTTTGTCGTTTGTTGTTTCTCGTTTGTTGTCTGTCTTTTGTTGTTTGTTGTTTGTTCGATGTTGATTATTGCTTGTTGTTTGTTGTGTGTTGGTTGATGGTTGTTGGTTGTTGGTTGTGGGCGAGTGGTTGTTAATTGTCGGTGGTTGTTGGTTGTTGGTTGTTGGTCGTTGGTGTTGTTGTTGTTGTTGTTGTTGTTGTTGTTGTTGTTGTTGTTGTTGTTGTTGTTGTTGTTGTTGTTGTTGTGGTTGTGGTTGTGGTTGTTGTTGTTGTTGTTGTTGTTGTTGTTGTCGTCGTTGCTGCCGTTGTCGTTGCGACACTCGCAGAGCGTTGAGACACAAAAAAGTACCTTGACGCCTCTCAGTGCTTGGCTGATCGTACTTGCGAAATTTTTGGTGGTGCTATGTCGTTGTGCTCTTTGGGGAATATATCTGTTTATCTATTCTTTTTTTTCCATCCATCTATCTATCCTGCCATCCATCCATCCATCCATCCATCCATCCGTCCATCCGTCCATCCATCCATCCACCCATCCATCTATCCATCCATCCGTCCATCCATCCATCTTGTCAATTTACAAGTGCAATAGTGGTGTTCGTGGTGCAGCTGTACAATGCATTTGCGTACAACGCGTGGGTCCACAAGGCGTTTTAGCCGTTTGATGCAGGGATACAATCAGGCGAGAAAACAATTGTTGAATTTTTCATGGTAGCGGAGTAAGGATTCTGGTAACGACAATACCAGGGGAACTCGAATACAACAAACGCAGCACTGCGTACATCTGCCGCTTTTCATTGGAATTCATGGGTTCTTTTCGACATCATTCACACGTCTTCCGACGTAAGTTGCAGTTCTTCATGGGTTTGTGAATTTCGATGTTCTACCGAGTTTGTGTCACAGTCTAGGTGCCTCACTCTTAGCCGTGACAGCGCCAAAAATTGCCCCCAACTCTCAAAAGAGAAGGAACACTGCTATGCATTGAATGAATTTTGTGCCGTTTTGTCAGGGGGAATATGGCGTCGTATCATTTCATCAATAACGAACAATCTAGGGTTTGTCCAAAAATGTTAACAGCCATTGCTTGTCAGCAACGCTAACTATTAACAGCAATTTGCTATCACCTTCTAGCTCTTGGGCCACCCGTCGTTTAGTTTTGAAAGTGTTGTCAAAATGATGGCGGTCAATTGCAAAATCATTGATACATTGTTTTGCCTCACCAATGTCATTGCCGTTGCAAGGATCCTTGTTCTGTTCCACCCATGATTTCGGATTTTTCCAACGAATGGCAATATGTCTAGGTATTGTTTCATTAATTTTGAACATTGTTTGAAAACAATTCAGTGGATTCTGTACAGCGGAATATGTTGCGAACAAGCAGTTCAATTTTGGAAAATGATATTGCAAATTATAGTTACTACATGTTTAACAATGTGAGTACGACCATTGCGTTCTATTCACAAATGTGTTTGAGTTTGAACGCTTTGAACAAATATTTACAATGCTCCCACTTGTCCAAATGCTCTCCTTAGTGCCGTGCCAGATAACAATGAAACAACCATCTCTGGTCGGGCCACGAGACCCAAGCGTCAGCTGCATGTCAAAAAACTTCTACCTTGGCCAATCACCAGTGTACAAAGACACACAAAAAAACACGATCACACAAACCCAACTCGAAATATTGTTTCCTGTCATTTGTTTTCATCACCAATTTGAGATGCGTAACGTCATTATTGCAATGGGAACCACGCAATGGTTTTTTAATTTCAACCTACCCACGAACATGCAAATATGAGGAACAAGAGCAGAGGCAGAGGCACCAAACCAAGTGAAAAACCATGTGAAGTGCCCTCTCAGTGAAAATCGTGTGCTGCAAACAAGGCAACTTGGATGGTGAACATGGTGAGTTGCAGTCTTGAGGTCTTTTGCTTTCAAAGGAATTGGCTGGAATATTTGTTTTTTTGTTTTGATTCTGTTTGTAAAGCATTTCTGGATACCAAATGCTCAAAACTTTCGGGTGCTAAAGAGGCATTATGATCATGAAAAAAAACTTCCCAAACAAAAAAATACTTTGTTTGAGAATCCGCATGCTAGTTAAGTCAAACCATTTCCACACGATTGTGTTCTGCCGTTTAAAGAAGGTGCAATGGAAGGGTTCCCTACTCATAGCACGTTTGGAGTGCCGCAATAGAAAACGGATTTTATTTGAAACATGTGGGACCCTGTTGGAACTAGAGCAAATGTTGTCGCCATGTGAAAATATCACAAATTTCCGGTGGAAACGCTTTCTGGCTGCACTGCGCCATTGAAATCCAAATATGTTGAATCGGATTTTAAAATTTCCCATCTTGAAACTTGGAAGGTGTGGAGTCCGCAACAAATGTCCTGACTAGGAATGCGTCGTCTCTTGGACAAGAGAACATGGACGCTTACTTTACTTGCTGTGACCCATGGATAGAATTTGTCGGGAAGGTGGGGACAGGTGGGGGCAAGCGAGGGCGGGTGGGGGCGCTTTGCATCAACAGGCATCAACAAGCAAACTGGGAAAAATGGCAATGAAATGCAATGTTTGCTGCAAAACTGTTGGCATGTCCAAGTTGTCCAAACCTGCCAGGACTTTGTCCACCCAAATAGTGAAGGGGACAAAAAAAATGCACAGCATCCTGAAGTCCGCACGTCGGTCCATGTGGAGACGAAGGTAGGCTGAGACAGCTGGTGCAATGGATGAACGGATATTCATTCATTTCATCGTGTTAAGCTGGTTTGTGGAGAACAAAAATGTTAGAACATTGAAAAGGAGGCTGTTTGTGACGCCAAAGGATATCTTGTGTCTTTTCAGTTTTGTATCCATGTTGTTATGTCAGCTTTTGTGCTTTGGCTCGTGTAAAATAATTTCATTGTCGTTTCATGGCAGGACGCCATCCGGCGGGCCCCTTTAAGGCACAGGCAGGTGCAAAGATCGACTACGCAGAATTTACATGTCAATGATGGTACAGCACAGATTGGACAAATTAATTTTGAAATTCAAACCACCCATGTGCGTTTGCCACCGCCCGTGTCCAAAGTGTAGTTTGTTTGAACTTGCAATTTGAAAACCCAAATGGAACGCGGTCGACCAACAGAAACTCTCCCTTGTGGGGTGCGTTGCAAAACCTGTTTTGTCCATTTGTTATCCGGCAAATTGGCAACATACATTCCGAAAACGCAATACTGCTTCAAAACCATTTCGGCCCATGGACAAATACCAGACAGAGGCACAAATCCATCAACCCGCTTATTCCACAAATGCATTATGTTGTGCCAACGTTGGTTGCAATCCGTTTTGCGGAACATGAACCAACAATTCGGCGACCAAACCGCTCCCGTCAGCAGCTTTGTTCAATCTCAATTTCCGAATTTTCATATCAACTTGAACAATATTGGTATCTATTCGTTTCATCCAACATTGGTTGCCAATGTTTTAGACTACGGTTTGCGTTTTGAAATGGGTGGTTTCACGCACCGAAATTGCACAACACAGTGCGTGCAACGATGGTCCTAACCAACCTCCAACACAAAACCGCTCAAAACACGCAGGCGGAACAAACCCACATTCGACACAATAACATGGTATAAAATGCATGACGGCCCCATTCCGGCAAACCCAACGAGATCGGCATTGTCGTAATAGCAAAAGGCACCGAGACGGGCAGTGAAATCACCCCAGGTGATCGGAAAATGCACAAACATGTATTTTCGCAATTTGAAAATGTAAGATCCGCATGCGAGAAGGTAATGAATGAAATATCAACCTGGTGATGCGGGACGGAAAAAATCGTGCAACATGATGCCGACACCAATCAAGAAAATTTTCCGTCCACGATTTCAAAGGGCATATACGTTCTGCAACTGCCAGGTTTTGATCCATTTGTGTCATCGCCGAATGCCAATCCCCATCCAGCACTGGAACCCACCCAACTATCGACCTCAACATTCGCTTACAAACAACGTCAAGGTGAGAAAGTTGGGCCGTAGTCAAAGGACAAGTAGTGAAACCACAAAACACCGTGGGCGTGATCACAGCATCAAAGGCTTGCAACCGCAATCTCAAGGACACATGTTGGTTGAGCGTCGTTCCTTTATATTCATGAAATTTCATCCGGGCCACCTGAACACGATGTGCTTCATCAAGGGCAGCCCTTATTTTCAAGTCACCCGGGAATTTTTTACGCAAATATTTGTGATGATCCGTGCCATGCCAAATTTCCACCATATCACCCTTCCATTCCACAAACTTTGAACATTCCGAGTTTTCTGTGGTTCCAATTTTTGTCTTCGTACTCCCACCAATGACAATTCCTTAATGGGAGTCTCCAGCATCAGCACCGATTCCGCTTCATCTTCTCCATGTATGATCAAGTCATCAGCTTACCGCACATTGTCGGACATTCGTCCGCTCCAACATCCTAACCACATTGACGTTGTCGAAACTTCCGTGTCTTAAAGCATCTTCAAAACCAGTACGAAGAGCAGGGGGGTGATGACGTCCCCTTGTTTGATCCCACGTTCGATGCCTAAATCCGTTCCTAAAATGGTTTTTTTTTGGGTTGACAATGACTGGATGCAAGGAATCGTAGGTACTGGCGGGGCAGCTTTCTCAAACATAGGGCCCCAAACAGAGAATTGTATTTGATGGGGTCAAAAGTTTTCGTCAATTCCACACGGGCGCACCTCAGCCATTGACCGTCCGAGTGATTTGCCACATACTGTTTCAAAAATGACAAGCGCGTCTGTCACGCCATAACCGGGCCGAAATCCAACCTGGTGTTTGGATTGCTCTCTTCTCAACACAGGTTTCAAACGTTTGTACTTCAGTTTTGACCAAAAAATGTCCGATTTTCAGTATGGCAATCGGACGCCGACGTTTTGGGTGCTGAAGATTGCCCGCTTCAGGCAGCATTGTGAACATGGTGTTTCGCCAATCCCCGTTCAAACATCCAGTTTGAATCACGTTATTGTGGGTGGGCACCAATTGCTGATGTAAGTCATCGCTTTCAAATATGAAATATTTTGCCAAGGGATGGTTGAAATGAGCACACAGGCGCCTCCGCATCTGCAGGCACGCTTGTTTCAATTCATGCACGGTGAGGGGATGCACATCTCCGAAACCATGTGTCGAGTTTCCTCCAACAATTTCGTCACACGCGGCAAGTTGAGCCCAATGTCTGACGAAAAATGTTGCCAGGTTACTGCGCAGAGTCCACTGGCACAGGTCGCCCCTGGGATTTGGACACCGGATATTCATGCACAGTGAGGGGGTGCACATCTCCGAAACCACGTGTCGAGTTTCTCCAACATATTCGTCACATGCAGCGAGCTGAACCCAGTGTCTGACGAAAAATGTTGCCAGGTTACTGCGCAAAGTCCACTGGCACAGGTCGCCCCTAGGATTTGGACATGGGATATCGGACCTTGGCTGATACTTTCGCCAAGGTTATGGACGTTGAATTGCGAGTGCGCCATCAATGACTTGGATGAGATTTTCCGATGGAATTCATGGTGGCCGTGAAAAAAGCGAAAATTGGCCTATCCAGTCGCCGGTGAAACTACAGGAGACTGGCCGAAGATCCCGCGGAAAATGGCGGGTGAAAATGCTAGCACTGGTGCACTTCCGAAAAATTGACGAAGGCTGTGACAAACATGTAGGCGATCGAGAACAAAAATTATTCCAACGCATTTTGAATCCTGGGGGCCTTCTGTTCACCAAGGTGGGCCTTCCCGCACGGCAGTAAGACAAATGTAAATAATGTAGGCCGGGCATCCCTCAGGGTTGGTTGATTCGTGTGAGTGAATGGCATTTGCCGACAAGTGGCCGAAGGAAAATTGGGCGTCCACAGAGTACGTGGTACACCAACCTCGTTGTGTTTGGCAGATACAAAGGCCCTGAATCTTGGATTTCGTCGTGGACCTGGAGTAGGGAACCGTGACGGGTGAGGCCTAGAAAATTGGTGCCAGAAACTTTGCAAATTCAGCAGGTTGTCATCTGGTGAGTCCTGCAATGAATGAGGCCGACGTCGCGCCGGAGGACAATGAATTCATCATGGTGTATGTCATCAGCAACAAGGCGGTGCGACAAGGGAAGGACATCACACCACTCCGGCAGGACAAAGTGTTCCCCAGGTGGTACTGATGTTGGGCACCGTGGGGCGGGCATAACGGTGACCCGACAATTCGCTGCAATTATCTTCACTGTGTGTTTTCATGCTGTATCCCCGCGGGTCTGCAATTTACAGTTCGAAATTGGCAAGGTGAAATTCGAATGTTGTGCAATATATCTCCCAACTGCATGGGGGACAGGCGAAGGGACGGACCATTGTTATGATCTGCTGGACGTACTCGTGGGTGAGTGCGAGCAGACGAACTTCATCCCGTTGCTCGCAGGAGATTTCAATGCAAATGTTGGGTCACCACAACATGGTGATACAATTGACTTCATCGGATCCTATGGCTTTGGTGCTCGAAATGCACGTGGGTGGGGCGCTTGCTCGTTGGGTGGAAAAAAACGGGTTGCAAATTTTGAACCGGCTACATGGCCCGCAGCAACCCGAAGATCGGTGGACTTGTTACCGAGCAATGGATGGAAAATTGGTACAAATCGATTTGTGTTGGCACACCGTTTGGTGGAACATTTTGATACTTGGAATGACTTTGCTGTGCCCATTGGTCTGGATCACAAGTGCGTCCCTGCAGTTGCCCAAGTGAAAGTGCCGAGTGCAATATTTCCATGTTGTTGACTGAATTGCGTCAGCGCCAGCGATTGAAACCATGCCAGCAAGCAAGGAAGGATTTGAGTTTTCGCATTCGGAAACTGCAATGGTTGGAGGTTATTCAATGGAAGTCAGGGCATTTGAACATGTCTTTGCATGACACTGCAAAATGGCAAGCCTTGAGGGAAAACGTCCCACGCGCTCAGGCCCAAATTTTCATTCTTAAACCCCCGGTCCATGAGTTTGCCGGCATGTTGGAAACTTTATTCCGAGGGACCGCGTTGGAAATTCAGCAGCCAAATGATTTGCATGAAGTGCCTTGGACCCTGAAACAAGAGAAGTTTGCCATCAAACGGGATAAAAACAATGGCGGTGCAGATGAAGCGGGGTTGGTCGTTGAGCTCTTGACGCTTGCTCCGGACGAACTGTTGCAGGCATTGGTCGACTTATTCAGTGAAGTCCTTCATTGCGGCACCGTCCCTAACACATGGTCGAGAACTGTGTGCATCTTGTTGGCCAAAAAATGTGACGACTATTCATGCGTCGGATTTTCGTGCTATTGCCGGGGCACGGTTGTTATACAAAACATTCACTTACATGGTGTCGGGTCCGATCGAAACCACTTTGGAAGCACAACGGCCAGAAGAACAACATGGATTTAGGCACAGTTACCGCATCGGGGAGCATTTGCTGACAGCGAATTTGTTCTAGGTTTGTCCAAGGTATTTGACCGAGTATCTTGGCCAGCTTTGTGGCAAGCTCTGGAACGCCATGGGGTTTCAAAACATTTGATTTGGATTTTGCAAGTGACATATGCGGACCGAGTTGGCGAAGTGATGGGAGATTGGAATCGGAGTCGTTCTTTCCACAAAAAACTGCGTGCGACAAGGGTGCATTTTGAGCCCAAGGCTATTTTGTTCCGTTTTGCCATGGGCGATGCTGGTTGGCGAACAAACCATGCACATGTGGGATTCGACCTAGGGGATCGTGGAAGGCCATTATTGGATTGACGTTTTGCCGACGACATTGTGTCATTTGCGAGGTCAGCTTCGGATTTATTAACACTACTCGATTCCCTCATTTTTTCATTTCGTGGTGTGGGGCTGGAGCTAAATGTTAACAAAACAGTTGTTTTGACAACTGAAACCCAACCTCCTCGAATTTTGACGACTGGAATTAGCACCGTCCTTAATGTTTTGGGCCGCGCTACTGGTCACAAATGGTTGGGTTGCATCTTGTCGGCGCAAGCATCCAAAAACCAAAACCAAGATGTTCGATTCCATGTTGAACAGGCGAACAAAACATTTTTTGCGAATCCCTCGATTTTTCGCAACAAACATGTGTCCATCACTGCCAGGCTGCACTTTCTTCGCTCGATTGTGAGCTCAGTTGCGTGTAGCGGCGCTGGCTACAGAACAGTGCGTTTTCGAGATCTGCAAACGTTAAGTGTGGAATTTCGTCAATTGATACGTTCTAGTGTTGGCCCACCTGGTAACATATGTTGGGATCAGCCGTGGCACCAAATTTTATACGCTTGGAATGAACGAGCCGACATTTTTGCAATTGTGGCAATGTCAGCAATTGGGGGAAGTTGACATTTCGACAATACTGGACAGTGGGTGGCTATGTGGCCGGTTTGGATTTCAGGCACTGGGTACAACGGATTCTGAATTGGCAACCTCGTGGTTGCAAAAAATATGGACGACCATATTTAACTTGGGAAAATAAGTTTGAAACATTTTGTCACCAATTGGCGCTTGATTCAGCTTGGTGGCGCAGCTTGGTGGATGACTTTGCGGGGTCCTGCTTGCGAAAATGCTGAGTCCTTGTGTTGCAGTGATAACATTTTCAGTTCACCCAGTCTGCGCCCTAAATGGGGCGCCCCCAGCCATGCAGGTGCAAAGTCAAAAAAAGTCGTTGTGCGAGCTGCAGAAGGCATTTGTGGTTTTTGAAGTTTCTGCTACCAAGTTTTTCGGAAGATGTTGCCCCCATTTTGGTTGCGGCCGCGGAAATTTCGGAGCTGGCACGGACGAAAGTTTTTTTTGGAGCTGAGCGACCAACATCTCGATCAGCATCTTTGACATTGGAAATGTACAACATGAAATCATCTTACCAAATTTTGTTCAAGCGTTCACGCGCTTCCAATGTGCAAAGCGCACTGGCCCGCGTGTCCTTACATGTTGTCAGCCCAGACTTCGTTTTTTTTGTGGTGGTCTTCCTTTTCAAACATGGGCGTGCACGGAACCCATCGGCGTCCTTTACACTGGGCATCTGGAAGTTGGCAACAACAAAACAATAACAGCATCGAAAATATCACGCCACAGATTCATTGCCGACCCAAATTTGGCCCACAGAAGGCGTACGAGCAGTGAAACCCTATGTTTTGGAACTGGACGTGTAATTATACCATGTTGTTTGGCGTTTGCCGAGTACAAACCGTTGCCTCTCATGATCCTCACAAAGCATTGAGTGTACGCTTCCCTTCGCCCACGAATCGTTCGATCAAACATGTGCCGACTTGGGGGTTGGCTTGTCCGAGAACGGTGGGACAACCAATTTGTTCTGATTTTTTCCGATGTTGACGACATCGCAACGACAGCGAACTTCCAACAGCGAACTTCTAGCTTGCTGCCATGTCCCGGGTGAGGGGCTAGCACACTCGAACTTGTAAAACCTGCGCGTTCAAGGTGGCCAACATGCAGGAACCTGGTGTTTAAGCACCCAGTTTGCTCAACAACCCACGTCACATTCGCGGGGGGTATTGCCAACCAAAAAAGACACTGGGAAACCTTGCCGGGAGCAGGCGGCCAAGTACATTCGCATGTCGCATTTTTCGAAATTCGCCCCGTCCGAATTTGCACTTTTCGATCCTCATGGGACATGGGGGTGGAACAGCGATATCGTTTTTGACGATAAAGAATCATAACGGTTGCGCTTCGGCAATCCATTCTTTTCGCCTCTTGGCCGCTTCGGGCCATGATGATCCAAATTTTGACCTTGCAAAAGTGTCTACCCTCTCATCCCACCTCTGGCATGGACGACTCGGCAACCCGGAGGCATGACGTCAAATTTCAATCACCAGCGGTCCGAATGCAAGGGGTACTTCGATGATGCTCAAGCTGACACTGCACGTGTTGGTGGGAGAAAAGGGACACCATTCGATACGGCCGTTTTCGTAATAGCTGTGTCCAAGAGCACAACGGGTAAATCACCGTTGCATGATCCAATTCGATTCTCATTCCCAGCCAACAATCCAAGGCAACGTCTTCGTTTGCGCAATTTCACCGCGAAGTTCTGGCCCGAAATATTAGTGGACGGCAAATTCAAGGTCGAAACTTGCAAAGAGATGATCCATGTTTTTTTTTTAAATCAAAACGGGGCGTGATGGGGGCGTGATTTTGTGATAGAAATAGTAGTAAAACACCGGTATTTACAGTATTTTCTTGCAAACCAGTAGCTGAAACCCTGGTAGCACAAGTAAAATCACGCCCCCAGTGGCTCATAAACAATAAAATCACGTCCCCAGTCTGCTTGAAATCATTGCTTTAGTGCTTTTGATTCCAATTGCTTTACAAATTGATCTTGGGGTGCTGTTCTTAGAATGGCTAGGTTGGAAAAAACCCGTCAGCACAGGAGTTGCGTGCATTCTGACTGCTGTTGGCAGTTTGTTATGCGCGCGACAAATTGATTGGGCAAATCCGGTAGCAGTTCTCCAAATTGAACATTTCCCACCTCCCACAGAGGTTTTTGAACTTTTGATCCGAATTGATCCAGACAGACCGAAAAGTCTAATTTACCATTGTGCAGTTTGCATGGCAATTTCCATTTTCTGCCTAGCTATTTTGATAGCTCACATGTTTACAATGCTTGCGAAGGCATGCATCTCAATCCCTTTTGTCACATGCTGTGCTGCATTGCTCCTTGTGATATTCTTCATGGGCATTGCAGGAGCTCAGACGGGAGCGCACGTGTAACCGCCAGTTTTCTTTCGCAAGAAGAAAGAGCTCCGCACTAACCTTGCTCGGTGAGGAGAGAAAAATTGCAGCGTTGAAGATTTTCTCCTGCTTTTTGGCGAGCTTTCATGCGGTGAGTGCTGTCCCACACTTGTCAAACAATACCTACTTGTAGAGTAAAATTTGGATTTTCATAGAAATACATGGTTTATAATCAAGCTTTCATCTTAACTACAATCATCCAAACCCTGCCTACATATAGACACTCCTGCCTGCCAAATATGACGGTTAAAAAGATCCTTACTTACAGTTATTTATGGCATCCACTGATGAACACTCCAGGCTCAAACACAAAATCAATGGACAATATCACTTACTATTTAGTTCTCCCTGCGGCCTTAAGCAGCAGCAGATTCAACGCAGCATGCATTATTTTCTGCTGCTTACATGGGCTCAGGTTGCCAGAAATGGATGGGGTTCATTTAATGTATTTTTCTGCAAGATCACAACCCTAAATGAACCCCCGCTTTTTCAGTCCATGTTGGGCTTAACGTGGGCCCAGATTAGACACAGTATGGGCATAATATGGGCCCAACTTCGCTCAAAATACCCCCAATATGCAACTAACATGGGCTCAGGTTGCCAAAAATGGACGGGGTTCATTTAATATATATTTCTGTAAGATCACAACCCTAAATGAACCCTCCCATTTTCAGCCAAAAATATTTCAAAAACCACAAAAAATTCTATACCTGTCCAAATTTGGTGAAGTAGACATGCCCAAAACCATGGCGGGCACAAAAAATTCAAAAAAAACAATCAAAAAAATGCACGAAACACGGACAGGCATAAAAAAAAAACAAAAAAATCAATATCTATGCAGGAAAGGGGCTGGGGAGGAGGGCATAGATTGTGTTTTTTTTTTGGTTCCTGTCAGGGTTTCGTGCATTAATGTTTTTTTTTGTCTTTGTCGGGGTTTTGCGAGGTAGACATGCCCAAAACCCTGACAGGGACAAAAAAACAAACCAGGAAGATTACAAAACCCTGACAGGGCCAAAAAAACAAAAAAAAAATCATCAGTATCTATGCAGGAAGGAGGCTGGGGGGTGCCATAGATTCTGGATATTTTGTTTTTTCTGTCCCTGTCAGGGTTTCGTGCTTTTATGGTTTTGTTTTTTTTGAACTTTGTGTGCCTGCCATGGTTTTCAGGTTATAATGCACGATCCGACATCAAAAAATTGCGTCTCACCTGGGTTTCAGACGCCTTGGGTGCAGATAACACTGGTATTTACAGTGTTTTATGAGCATTTTTATCACAAAATCATGCCCCCATGGAGCCCCGCTCTCTTTTTTATTCGTATTTCATTTGAAATGCGTGCATTTTGGGACAAAAATTCTGCAGTGCTCGCTTTGGTACTATAGTGCTGTTGGGTGGCATGGCCATTCTGCTATATCCTTTTTTGGGCCTTATATATTCAGGAATTGCTGGCATACCAAAAATTGAACAAAGGCGGGCCAGTTGAAAAAACACGGAAGACCCTGCTGTTGTGTTGGACGCAACATCCCACTTGCACCCGACGGAGTTGTTTTGTTTTTGGTCGCACCGTGTTTTTTGGACTCGTTTCTACTGGCTTACTTGTGACCGCATGACCCATGCAATGTCATCATGCAAACAAACCCAGCTTGTTGGCCGCACTGCCTCCATCTGTTCCACACCGCACGCCACAGCACACCGCCACTTTCATCACTTTCGCCATTGATCATGGCACTGGAGCCACGAAACGTTTGCTTGGCGGTTCCGACCTGCACGCTGGCCCACCCAAGCCAACCATTCCCACCGCACCCGCTCTTTGCTTATTGTTTTGGACTCACTTTCGCAACCACCCAAGCACGCTCGCAGCACCGTTTCCGCAAACCCTGCTGCTATGGTACTCACATGACGAAGGAACAAAAAATTGGAAACATGTTTTATTTTGCGCCCATGTCTGTCAAAACCGTGGATCGCGTGTTGCAATTTGACTTGGACGGGTGCAAACCGAAAAACTAAGCAGGGCCAAACAATTCTTTGCCTGCAGCGGGTACATGTGGTTGCCAACATTCAACCTGAAATTCTTGCACCGCATGGTTTTTGCTCCAATGCGACAAATTGCCGTTCATTTGTGCCCCGTTCCGTTCGTTGTCCGTCGTTTCGTGTCCTTGCCACTTTCACACAAAAAATATCGAAAATGTAAAGAACAATCCAATAGGACACTCCGAAAACACTACGCACGCACGGACGCATTCCCCGGGTCAGGTTCACTGCTACGATCCACAAAGGACATTGGAAAAAACACAAAGTTACAAACATGGATCAAAAAATGGGAAGGACATGATACACTCAAATCTACAGAGACCCTGCCGGGATACAAAAAAATTGAAGGGGACAAAATTTGCCGTCAATTTGTGCAACCGAAAAAAAGGGCAACCCACATGTGTTGGTGGAATCGTTAATCAGCAAAAAAAGACCAAGGGAAATCCAACGAGAGAGTTGTTGCCCGCGAACGTTTGCAGCAGAAAGTTTGGCGACGCTGCAAACATGTTTCCCCGAAAAATCCGAACATCAACACAGTATGCTCGAACGCATTCAGTCCGAAGTCAGGCCCACTGGTCGTTGTCAAGCAAGTTGTTACCCAACGGACCCAGATGACAACATCCATGCTTTCCACACCATTGCTGCATTCAAACCATTGGCGCAACTTGGAGTTCCTGTGCCTACAGGTTTTGTGAACCTTGTCCAGGCAGACGCGGCAACAGTGCTGGTAGTCTTTGTTGTTTGCATTCCTTTGCTGTGTCGGACGCCTTTTGGCGGCACATGTTCCGATTTTTTTCCAACTGTCCACTGCCGTATGGACTCGCAAAGCGACTTCTTCCGATTTTCTTTCTGCGCCTAGATTTATCCTTCGGTAGTAGAGCCTGGGTTGTTCCGGCTTGAAGTTCAGGTTCCCACCCAGCGGGGCATCAACACAACCTTACCGCACTTGCAAAGATGCGTCCATTTGAACAAGATTTTTGTGTGGGTGGAACTTCGGCCAAACCACCCGAATATATCTCCAGTTCGATGGCACTTTTGCGCACATGATCAAATTTACACCATGCTGGATTCCAAAGGTTCAGGAGCACCAGCATCCCAACCACACCGATGTACTCGAAATTTCCCTTCCGCAACACATGCCTTAGACGAGCAGATACACCATGCAGGATGACCACAAGATCACAGGGGTTACCCTGGGGGTTGGGGCAGTATGTAGGAACCAGGACATTCAAATCTGTTCCTCGTTGTAAAGGACTTCTGCTTGGTGATCAGGACAGCAAGCACATCAGATGACTTGAAATATGTTTGGAGGAATCAATTGGTTATCGCCTCACCTCGCATTTCTCACTAAAACATGAAACTTCAAAATTACAATGCTGTGTTTCAACAGCCGTGGGCAAACTGATTTTGAACAAGACAAAAAAACGAGGTAGCGTGCAAAACTTGTTGGTAAATCATATTGTTTGAAAAACGCTTCATTTGGACCGTTTGAACCGAAACAAATTGCGAATGTTGGCACTATGCAGTAGGCGATCGTTGCTTCATGTTTTTCTCCCAACGATCACAAAACTGCAGCCATGAACGCGCTTGGATGATGCGTGTGTGATTCTTTTGCTGCACATTTGGATTTGGCGAGGTCATGGCAGCTCAAAGGGGTTGAAGATGGGGGCATGATGAAGGCACAGTTTGAACAATCCCATCAAGACACATCATGACCATCATGAAATTCAAACATCAAAACTTGATTCCTTTTCCTTTTTCCCGAAATGAATCCCTTCAGGTTTTCAATGGCAACCAAACAGTGTTGACAGTGGCTGGGAACCGGGGCAGACGGGCGCCTGCATGACAACAGGACAGGTGCTTTGAGTTGGGTGCCTTGAGTCCGAGAATTGGTTTTGATTCTCCTTTGCTGGTGATGGCGCGCTGTTGGCGCCACGCTATTGTTGGCGCCGCACAAAACCATAGAGCCACAATGATCCATCTATTACAGCAGTGCCCGTCAGGATTGGCATTGCCTTTGCGACACAAACCCGCTGCCTTGGACCCTGATGCGTGGAATTTTGGGCTGCACAAGTCAGATGTGTAGGGACAGTTTCGTTTGGACCAAGTGACCGTTCCCAGCCAGTTGTGTTTGATACTGTGCAGCATCAAGGAGATCGCCTCGAAGTCAAATGGAGTCAGCTGCAACACCTTTGCACTCGCAGGCAGTCGATGTTTGATATTTCACCAATCTTCTAATCGAACGTAATTTGGGGCTAAACTGATCAAATTTTCCGGGCCGTTTCCTTGCTTTTGTGCAGATTCCATGTCGCTATGAGTTCTGTATTTTTGGCATTTGCTGATGTTTGTGACTTTGCCCTTTTGCACCAAGCAACCTTGGAACAACATTTCCATGTTTGAGTGTTTTCCCTCACAGTTTCGCTGCCAGGCATTGTTGGGCCGGGGCGGGCACTCGCGTTCTCCATCTCCTCGGCCTTCAGTGGACTTTTCCATTGAACCTTCGCCTGGAAGGGAAAACGTGCTGTGGCTGCAGTTCAACCTGAAGTTGTCAGTTGATATTTGCTTCATTTTGAAAGAGTTAAACATTGCTTCATTCCAAATGAGTGAATCATTGCTTCATTTTGAATGAGTTCATATTTGCTTCATTTTTAAGGAGTTAAGCATTGCTTCATTCCAAATGAGTGAATCATTGCTTCATTCTGAATGAGTTCATATTTGCTTTATTTTGAAGGAGTTCACCATTGCTTCATCGTGGATGACTTAATCATTGTCTCATTCTGAATGAGTTAATCATTGCTTCATTCGACTGAGTTGATCATGAGTTCATTCTGACTGAGTTAACGATTGTTTTTTTTTCTGACTGAGTTAATCATTGGTTCATTCTGTTTGAGTCAATCATTGATGCATTCTGTGTGAGTCAATCATTGGTTCATTCTGACTGGGTCAATAATTGATTCATTCTGACTGAGTTAATCATTGATTCATTCTGACTGAGTTCATTCTGACTGAGTTAACGTTAATCATTGGTTCATTCTGACTGAGTTAATGATTGGTTCCTTCTGACTGAGTTAATCATTGCTTTATTTTGTCTGAGTTAATCATTGGTTCATTCTGACTGAGTTAATCATTGCTTCTTTTGAATGAATTAATAATTGGTTCATTCTGAATCAGTTTGTAATTGGTTCATTTTCAATGCATAAATAAGTGGTTCATTCTGACAATTGACTGTGGTTGTTGGTTAGCGATTGCCGATTTTTGAATTAAACATTAAACCCACTTCCAGTGTAAGGGACCTTCACAAACTATGACTACATTTTTTCAACTGCTTTGAGCATGCTGTGTCATGTTGCATCTTCAATTGCACCAGGTTGCCTTCATGTTCATCTTTGGTAATGTTGCAAGGCTACTTCAAGATGGGGTGGTTCCATCAATTGCCAGATTGACAACTGAGATGGCCAAAAAATCGTCGACCCAACTTGCTGTACGAAATGTTTTCAGGATTTTTTTAAACCCCATTTTGAGCGGAATCCGAACTTGACAATTCGCTATGGAACAGTCGGCCTTGCTCTCGCAAAGAGTTTTTGTTGGCCGCCCTGGTGTTGCTCAGGTGTATGGACCAGGCGAACTGGGAAACACAGTCGCATGAATCTGGGTAACCCTCATGCCCATGGGCTGGGCAAGGCATTTGTTGAAGTTCCAGATCAGGGCGGGTGAACGTCAACAGTCATTGTTTTTTTTCGAGTGATGGCAGGATGGGAATTTTTCTGGTGCACCATTTCTGCTGAGCTTCGCCATGTCGCTGTCTATTGTAAGTTTCTGTTATTAGACCTTGCCGGACTAAGCTGACCCTATATACTGAGATGGCATCGTTTCCCTGGGAAGGACTTCTGCGAAGAATCTCTAAGCTTCATTTGATTGGATTCCATTGGATCATCTCCAACTTTTTGCAGTTTTGGATCCCAGGGTACGCCAACGGCAGGTGCATTGAAATCACCTATGCATTCAGAGGCTTTGGGCACTTCCCGCATGGAGCCCCAGCCCCTGTGGCCTTGCATGGCTTCCTCACTGGCATCCCTCGTTGCAGTTCACTGGTTGAAGAATGTTGAAGATGCCGTTGAGCGGATGCCGTTGTCGATGACCCAGGCAGACATAGCAAGTCAGCAGGACACCTTGCCGCGGAGCAACTCGGACGCTCAAACGCCAAGCGAAAAGGAGTCCTGCAGCCACGCACTTCTCTCATTGTTGTAATTGTTGTTGCTAAATTGGCATTGTTGCTAGCCAATGGTGATCTAGTGAGATTCTACAGCCAATGGTGATCTGGCGAGACTGTATAAACTGTCGGCACTTTAATTTCAAGTGTCAATCAGGCTCGTAGGTTCTCAGACACTTTCATGCCCAGGGATTTGTTCTTTCACTTGACAGACCGATGATTTTTAGTTTTGTGGACAATGTTTTTGACGCCGAACTTGCAGATCCAAAAGGGGCTGGGCTATGCTGGGCTAGCATGGCGATTGCATGAGGCCTTCACCCTACACTTCGGTACTTACGACAACACCTCACTCCAAGGCCCAGGGCGCTTTTGTGTTGGAAGATGCAAATACAAAGGTGGATGGGACAGGGATATGGTGAAAGAATAGATCAGTTAGACTGGACGGAAACAGGTACAGTAGATCATGCCATCCCCCTAATCCAGTTTTGAAATGTTTTGACGCTGTAGTAAAGTGATACAGGCAAGGTGTTCAGAGCAGATAGATGCATTGAGGCAAATGATAGATCATAGACAATCATACATATTCCTGATTGATTTCCCACCTGCGCACCCAATCAACCGTAGAATGGCCGACATCCATCCAGTATCCAACAAGTATGATAGCGGCAACAACTGTGTCTACCATTGAGAAGACAACCATGACAGTTCCATTTTGCTTTTGTTGAATCAGGTTCCGTCAGGCAATGCTTTTCCAAAGATGCAGAGATGTTGGGTCTGATTTGGAGCTCGTTATGGGCATGAAACCCTTGCTGGGTTCTTGTTCAGTCACCTCTGGACTCTACTTTGTTATTTTGCCCTCCTTATTTTGGAAATTCTTGGAATACGTCTCCATTTGGTGCTCATGTTGCCATGTTGGGAAATTCCGATTGGTAGATACCCGCAGCACCGTTTGCGGTTTCTGCATTTTGGGCCTTTTGGGAGTTTAGGGGTGGGTGGAAGGCCTAAAAACGTTCGATGCTCTTAGACTCTTAGACAATCCCGAATGTTTCAGTGGTAGTGCGACGTATCTCCTTATGATGACTACTTTATGACTGATGAGCTGAACTTTGAACCCATCACTCACGAAGATCCTCAATTTTGAACCCGACATAGCCCCACACAACTCAAACATGTTTTTTTTTTGGATGATTGGCAGCATTCCTGTGTGTTTTGGAATTGCACTTTGTACATTTGGCGTGTGCCAAATGGCTCAAGAGTACTGTGCCCCGCAAAGGTTGGGGTCAGCCATGAGCCGATGTTTATCAGACGTGTCATTACACACCTGGAAGCTGAGTGTGACGAAGGAACGAAATCTTTGGGAGCCTTCGGACGGGCCTGTGGAGCCTCTTGACTGGAGAGGTTTCAACTTGAACCCATTGGTTCTTCACAGGGGTCGCAGGGCTGCCACAACATTTCTCTTTGACAGTTTCAATGACAAAGATATTTTTGGCCAGGAGGTTGAAGATTGGGGCTCCAGCTGCCCTCCATTTCTGCCTGGAGGCAAGTCGCATACACATGGTTTTTGCAGAAAGATAGATCTACCGCCAAAGAAGTGGTATCCTCCAGAAAATCCAGAACCGCAGCCTGGAGTTCCACCACCAGCTGCACCTCCTCATAGACCAAGAGTCCAACCTCAAACTCCACAAACTCCTTGGGAGCTTCCAGCTCAGAGTGTGCGGCAGGAGCAGATGCTTGCGGCTCAGCCAGCTCAAGTTCCAGTGACAGAAGTATCTCCGCAGCCGCGGGCAGCGACGATGAAGGCAGTTAGGCAAGAAGAACTAGTGAGGAAAGAAATGAGGCGAGAGAGGCAAGACAGAAAACATCACAAATCGATCGAGCCACCGTTTGTGTCTCCTGAAGCGGGAGATGATGTGTCTCGGCCTCCATCTCCACCACCTGCTGTAAAAGTTGACCCTGTGAAACCGCGTCCGCCGCTCATAGTTGAGCAGAAAACAGAGATTCCAAAAAGGGAAGAACCAGAGGTTGGAATTGTTGAGGAGGAGCCCTCGATAGAAGAGCAGCTCTTTGATGCTGACCCGAAGGCCAAAAGGCTGTTGAGCGAACTCACAGAGGAGAACTTGAAGCGATTGGATCGGAAAGAGCTGGAGGACCAGCTGTTGCCAAAGAACCCACCTGGAACGCCAAAAGAACTTCCATATTGGCCCCCGCCGAATGGAACTGCACCTCCAATGCAACCTATCCCTTCAAGGCCTGGAGAGCCCAACTACAACTATGGCTGGACGCCTCCACAGGGCGAAGTTCCGTACAGTCCTCCGTGGCCCGGAGGTGCACCACTCACTGCAGTTGATCGCGTCGAGGCTGTTGCAGCTGAGTTGGGAAACGAAGCTTCGGCTGCGGTACATGCAGCAGAGGATGTCTTGCTGAACACGACGTGATCGTTGCTCGTCGTTGCTCATGCCTTGTGAGATGTGCAGATCACGGGGGGCGACAAGGTACCGTACTTAGCGAGCACATGGTGAATCGCAGAGCTTTAGAGGAGTCCCTGCCTCCGCCTCCCAAAGCATTGGAGGAGAGAGCCCTGACGGAGAGGGAAAAGACTTCTCAAAAAATGCGGAAAAGAGAACTCTTCTCGTGTTTGTTGGATTTTTGTGAAAGTTTGTTTTCCTTCTCGTGTTTGTTGGATTCCATCGGCGACCAACGTTCGCCCTGAGGGTAGCAGGGCTGCAGGGGTTGGGACGGCCTTCAAGGGAAGCCCAAGATGGGAAACGCAGTGAGGCAACGCCCCTGGATGCCAGTGTGTCTATGCGCTCCGACCTGCCTACTGCATCTCCAAGGCAGGGCCTCACAACCGAATGACCCTAGTGCCTTGATGATCCTTACGTTTCCATAGGCATATATTCCTATTTTATATCTTTGTATATTTGTATTTATATTCGTTTTTTAAAACATATTTGTGTACAAGTGTGTATATGAAGTTTCATCAGTATTATATGATTTGTGCAGCCGGACAGCCAAGCCCAGCGAGAAAGAGAGAAGTACATTACATCCCTTTCTGGTTGAAAAGGAATCAGTTTGAGGCGACTATCGCGATGGGAATATCTATGAAACAACTAGTGTGGAGGTTCTAACGCTTGGGACTGATTCCAGCTTTGGGTCAGCCATGGTTTTTGAAGATTCTTTTGGCAGTTTTTGGGTTTTGCAGCCAGAGGGCAGTGGTTCCAAAGTCTTCGCGAGGCACTCAAGTTCTCTTTCACCAAGATTCTTGGTCCCAACAATTTGAGGCCACCGATTACTGTATCTTGTGCTGGTCTTAAAGAATGTGGATCAGCGGCGATCCCTTTCATTGTGGAATGGTTGAGTGTCGAGCCATCCCAGAGAGAATGGGAGCAAGAAGATTCCAGAAACATCTTGGGAGGAGGCTAGCAGAACAAGTGCCAGAACTGCTTTGTTTGTTGCTGGTCCTTCTCTGGCCTATATAGTGCCAACCAGCATGAACAGATGGCTTGCAAACTGCTCAGATGCGATTTCTAAGGACATAGCCTGCAACATCGTTCATCTCCAAATACCCCGGTGACGCAGGAACAGATGGAAAGCGAAACTTGGTCTGCCTTGGCCATGAAATGAGGTTGTGGCACTAGCAGCTAAGGGAAAACACAAGGTGGTGCCCCTAGTCATGAGTTCATAAGCCATTGAACTGTAGAATTGCAGAATGGTGTACATGCATACATATGCATCTGCACATTTATATGCACATCTACATCTACAGGCTGGAACTGGTAATTGCCACAGTGACATTGCGGAGATCTCGGGCCGCGCAGATCTCCCTGCCCCAGGAACTTGGCGCATCCTCTTCCAAACTTTCAGAACGCGACTGGCCGATCAAAGCCCGGATTTTTCCTCATTACACCCAAAATCTGATTATGATTTGTTTTCAGTTCTCACCTTCCTGTCCTTTTCATAGAATCTTACTGTCCAGGATGCAGTTCACAGGAACTAACTCTGCATCCAACTGCTGGGAATACTGCTCAACCTCCCAGTCAGCTTCGAGTAACTACTGTGCAATAGGCAGTGAGGAACACCTGGTGATCCTGAGGTGTATGTGATATATTGTGAGATTGCATATCACTAGGTGTGTTGCTATGCCATACTTTTCACTGCGACTCACTGTGGGTATGCTGCGGGTTCTGTTCTCAGGTGCTGCACTTTCGCGATATCAAGCTACATCTGGGCACAGCTCGCCGATGCATTCGCAGGCGGTGTTGGGGACCACTGGAGGATGGGCACTGTCTTTTGAGTATGCTGGGGGCTATGGGGGCTACAGGTGCCACATGATCCATTTTCTCCAAGTGGGGGACTCCAGTTCCTCCCTGGAATCCCTGCCTGAATTTGTTGGCCACTTGTCATACTTCTCTTGCATTTCGTTTTGCATCATTGGTCGGGCCGAGCAAAGAAGGCAGGGATATCAAATCCAACCTTGAACCGTCCCCACGGCAAGCATGCCAATCTTCACAAAACTAGTCACTGAGGCTGTGAGCAAGATAAAAGAACTTGGGACTTTGGGGTCATGGATGGATTTCTTTCACCTCCCTCTCTGGTTCAGCGAACAGAACCAGCAGTAGCTCCCCTTCCTGTGGGGGTTTGGCCAGGGCGGGCTGGTTTTTTAAAACACAAAATTCCATTTCGCCCTGCTGTAATGCTCAGCCAGCAGGTCTTTGACACCTGCATTTCTAATCTTCAAAGGTTAGATGTGCTTTCTGCATTTCCAACCGCTTGCAGAGTGGCTGCCAGGTCTTGATGGGCCTTGACCGTCATAGCGCCTTGGACATGAAGTAACCGCCCACAGGGCTGCCACTTTTCGAGCAGGATCCTTTTCCCAAAATCGTATACGCATGAAGCGGCGAAAGATTGAATCACTTTGCCTGTCAACGGACCGACAGCTTCAAGTACATCCGCACATGCACATACACATTAACATATATACGAACATCGCTGCATATGCAGATGGGGGTTAAATGTATGTATTTGGTGCGAAATGTATTTGTTTATGTGCATACTTTGAAGAGTCTACGTCTACTGTACATGAACACAAACACCCGGACACACACACACACACACACCGCATGCATACTCACATGCTACGAGCGCATAAACACAAAAAGATCAACACTTTCATTCAGCCATTTATTCATTCGTTTGTTTGTTTGTTTGTTTGTTTGTTTGTTTGATTGATTGTTTGTTCGTTCGTTCGTTCGTTCGTTCGTTCGTTCGTTCCTTCGTTCATGGGCACATTCATTCATACATACATGCAGACGTACAAATGTACAGATGTGCAGGCGCAAGAACATTTGGAGTTTTTACGATTGCTATCTCTCCATGTCTGATGGATTGTGCTTGGGCGGTCACGAACGGCATTCTGTACCATCGAGGCTGTTCTCCTCGTCGCTCGCCAGTGGCCATGGATGTGGAACTATCACCTTCGCCCAACACTGTGAGACATCGCCTGTGGGGGCTCCCAGCCATCAGTTGGGACATGTCGCTGCGCGAGCATCAGCTCGTGCAAGATTGTGTCAGGAGAGATTCACATCAAGACTTTGCACCCCAAAACGTGCACATCGGGATTTTGCGATTGGGAATTCCTCATGGTTCGAAACCAACTGTGGGGGTGCAGGACCATTCCTGATCTACCGCGGAGAGGCCCCGTTGGGATGGTGCTGGCTGGCCCTAGGGTAGCGGGGCACCTGCATGGAGAAAATGTATATTCATTGGAAGCTTCCGACATGTTTGGAACAATGTTCTAGCACGGGCTCCCATATTTGGCCCGTGCAGCAGCAAATCCTGACCTTCTAAGATATTGATGTTGGTAGCATTCGGTTCAGTAGAAGCACTCGCAGTACGAAGTTCTCTGTAACTTGCTGTAGTGACTGCTCAATTCAAGCCGCCAACAATGATGGCTACCAGTGGCATTGGCAAGGATGTTGGGTGGTGGGCCAATTGCGATTGCATTTTGCCAATCTGATCCTTACACATGTCATGACCTGTAGCATATTTCTTGCATATCGCGAGTGTGTAGCCGTAGCCAGCCGAGTTGCCTGCACACACCTCCTCCTAGTTTGGCGCCTGGCTCTGGTATCTCTCTCTCTCCCTCTCTCTCATTCCCGCCCTTTATGTTTTCTATTCTCTCTCTCTCTCTCTGTCTGTTTGTCTATGTGCTTCTCGATCTCCATGCCTTTCTGCAGCAAAGCAAGCCTCAGAGAAAGCGTGACATGCAAAGAACCCAAACTTAAATACGACTTCCGTTCCCCCAAGTCTCCACATGTTTTCTCGCATGGTACTGCTTGCACCAAGCTTCACAATGTTGTTGTGATGAATACACCCTGGCATTCTCTCTTGGCCGATTGGAAACACTGCTTGCAACAACACCCGTTCAGCATTTTTTCTTTATCTCCCCTTCTCTTTCACACAGACTTTCCCAGTGTTCTCATGCCCTCCACCACCGTACTAAGCCTGCTGCAGCACTGCTTGGATGGATGAAACAGCCAGCTTTTCAAGTGCGAAGAGATTTGATGGCCTACCGCTCCAGATCTACGTGATGTTTGCTTGTGTTCCATGCACTGTCTCTGCCATGTGCATGGACTTATGCAACAAATGTGCCAGCACGCGTGGGAGGTGAAGATTCGCCTGGGCATCGGCTTAGTGCTTGCATGAGCGAGGAGTTTCGCCCGTTGAACACTCAGGCAGGGGAATCTCATGTGGAACAGCACCCCCCCCTTCTGTGGGAAGAGTGAGCAGCTGTCTGCTGGGGAGAAGAAAGAATCAGCCGCTGATTTTACATGGATTTGTGGACTGCTTGAAAGGGTCCCGACTTCTGTACGTTTGCAGTCCATCACCTTGTGGGGTGGGGAATGTAGCAGCTGCCATTTTCGTTCAACCCTGGTGAGGCATCACTCCATGATGGATCAAGGCATCTGAGCTGCAAGATGGGAGATGCAAAACAAGTTTTGCAGTTTTTTTCATGTGAAACAAGTACAAAGTTTTTTTTTTCCCATTTTTCCATTTTTCCATTTTTTTCCATTTGTTCACTTGTCCTTGCGGCGAAGGAGTGCCTATGACAGGGAACTGGACAAGTTCAGGCCTTTGTCACCACAGTCAAGTCAGCGCCAACAGGACCTGTGGAGGGACATCAAGCGGTGAATATATGCGTGTTTTTGTCCCCTGGATTTGCACACCTTCAAGAAATCCGAAGATTGCTGACCAAATTGATGCTTCACCCACTTGGCAATCCATTTTCTCACACCGGGTGCCGGCCATGGTGAGTTCCCTCAGGAGGACGATTTGGAACGCTTTCGGCCACTGTCGCCAGCTTCCAATTACCGCGATGTCGAGTCAGCTCTGGAGAACGTCTGTGCTCCCAGGGCAGGGGTGGGAAGGGTTTCACTGGCATGTTGCTGGAGGCCTCACTGGGTTGAAGGCACGGAGGTCAGATGTCATGGATGTTATGCCTTGGCATGTGGAACCAGTTTCCCTTAGCAAAGTGGCACCGAAGTGATGGACTGGTCGGCTGAGGAGTTGGACAAGTTCCGGCCCCTGTCGCCTTCGCCTGATTCCAAAGGATCCACCATGGATCGAGAGGACTTCAGTAAGCTGAGGACCCCGCGAGCGTTCACAATCTTGTCTCGTTGGCAGCTGTAAAATCTGGGGCGAACTGGAAGCAGAAATTCCCTTATGCCTTATGCAGCCCAAAAAGCAGTGAAATGCCGTGCGCAACGTGGCTTTGGACTGCTGTGTGTTTGCCAATTTGATGGTGTGACAGATGCAAAGCCCCTGTTTGGAGACATGCTTGCTGTATGTTCAAAGAGTATGCACGTCCAAAACTTGGAGACTCAAGGATTTTTAAAGTTCCCCTAGTAGAACTGTCATTTTTGGTGCTGATGGACCGATGATGGGGGGCCATCATTTTTTGCAGCAGCTCCATGCATGGGCGTGGATCAAAACCATCCCAAAATCCAAACCAGTTGAGTTCTTATAAATCTGCTACCATTTGCCCCCAACTTAAACCCACCTGCTAAACATCAACACTGTCATTTGGAATTCTTGCTTACTACCCCACTATTAACCATGATCAAGCGCTATAATTATTTAGCCATTAGTTACTGTAGCCCTTAATGTTGCCAAACCCGCATCCTTGCAGGACGCTCTCTCCCGAGTCTGCTGAGTCGAAGCGTTTGCGCTTCAGTGATGACGAGACTAGGTGCTGGGCTGCCCGGGTTGGCCCTCCAACCACTGGGTGGACCCGACCTTGATGGCTTCCGGGCCAATGAAGTACGGATTTTCAATGATTTTCAGGTCTTCGCATGCCTGGGCCAAACAATTTTCATGGGACATTACTACTATACCTTAACAGTCATATACTTTTGGAGTCAAATTGGTTTATTGGATCACCCCTGACCAAAGAGGTCTAGTCCATTGCTACCCTAATTTTGACCAGGCACTCCTGGACTTGCAAAGATGGTAAATATCAGCTCAATTCCAGGAAGCAGCAGGAA
>VSDK01002424.1:162288-174163 GCA_009767595.1 Symbiodinium kawagutii | reverse complement strand
GAAAAGCCAGCAGAAAGGAAATGACAGAAAGAAAGAAAGAAAGAAAGAAAGAAAGAAAGAAAGAAAGAAAGAAAGAAAGAAAGAAAGAAAGAAAGAAAGAAAGAAAGAAAGAAAGAAAGAAAAAAAGAAGGAAAGAAAGGAAAGAAAGAAAAGAAAGAAGCCTTCGGGGAGAGTCGTGGGGAGAGCCTAGATTTCCGATATACAATTGCAAAGCAGACCCCCCCTAAAGAATTGGGGGGGGGTACATTATTGTTACGCAAGCATTAGTAATTACCAAGAACATGAAAGAAATCCTAGCCGTTAATGACCGCCAAAAATTCCAATCAAAACCCGCAGGTAGGCCATTCCCGTGGCCACGCCCGAGACCCTTGAGAATCATTAACAACCACAGTGAATCATTACAAACCACGCAGTATCACTAACAATCGCCAATTCTCTGAATCAACCAAAATTAATCAACCTGTTTACCACATTATTCACATTTTTACATGAGACAGTCATATGAAAAAACCAAAAAACCCACAGATAGAAAATTCTCGTGGAATCATACAACAGCCGTCGCTAGGAACCGCTAAAAGTCTCGAATAATCATGATTAAGCGCCACAAGCCTTGAGATTTGCTTACAAATACCAAATATCACTAAACATCATCAGAAGCCAATTTCTTTTGAGAGCGGAAATTTGCGAAGCCGTCGCTAGACCCTGACAGGCGCCAGAACCCAAAAACAACAACAGCAAAACAAATCCAAAACTTTGAGGCCCAAAGCCTAAGCAGATGCCAAAGTTGCGCATGTTTTTTGTTTTTGTTTTGGGTGCTTGTTGGGGTTTGGTATTGGCTTCACAAGACATTGGCAAGCATCAAGCAAATAGAATTGGTTGTCGCTAGATTCCGCCTTTGCTGAAGCAACTACAGCATAGCAAGTGCTGACAAGGCGGGACAGTAAGCAAAGCCAGTGAATGAGTCAATTTTGCTTCAAGACCCACTATACTCAACACAGTTTGCGGATTCACTGGCTTTGCTTAGTGTCCTGCTTTGTGACTGTCATTTTCTTGGTTCATCTTGGGTTTTACAGTTTCTAGACTATTTGTTTTGAAAATCCGGCATCGGAAATTTTACAATTTGCTATTGATTACTGGCTTGCACGGCGGGGCTTTTTTTCTACGTATTTAATTAACAGGGCAGGATGATCTTTTTCACCAATAGCCACGATTCATCATGCAACGTGATTTTCAGCGCCAAAATAGAAAATACTTTTTAATTACCGCCAAAAACAATCATTGCAACCGCAGGCGCGACATTCCCGTGGCCAAGCCCGAGGCCCGAGACCCCTAATGATTATTTGTAATCGCATTTGATCATTAAGAATCGTGCATAATCACTGAGAATTGCAAATAATCAGAATTGACCATTAATAACTAACACCACTAGTAAATTCTTTTAGCAACAATTACTAAGAGTTTTTGCCTTTATATGGAACAATAATATGTGAAATAGTAATTTGGAAAAAGTAAAGAATCCACAGAAAAAAATCCGGTGGAATCATCAACCCTCGCTAGGAACTACTGATAATCTCCCATAATCATGATCAAGCGCCATAAGCATTCAGAACTGCCGACAAATATTTACAAATTATCATTAAACATTGCCATTGATCGCCCGTACGTACGAAAAATCGTGATCAATTACCCGTCAACAAAAAAAAAATCATCAACAAGAGCAACCATTCATCATTCAAAACCTTTTCCAATCACCACTAATCACCAACCATCAATGATCGCTGAACAACCACTAGCAAATGATCGACCGCCTCCGAAAATGTTAAGTTGATAAATCTTCAAAACCAAATCTAAAGAAACATCAAGCACCCCAACAATCACACATGTTCCACAGCCACCAACAATCGCTTCTAACCATTTCCAATTTCAAGAAGCAAAAGAAAACAGAGACAAGCAGACTCATTGAGGAACACCGATTAATTATCATGAAGAACCGCCAACAATCCCCACAATTTTTCCAAAATCCAGCGGCTACCATTTGTTTGTTTCTTGTCATTAATGTTGTAATAGCAATTTAGTAAAGCGCTTGCAATAGCTGCAATTATTTTCCTGATTTGGATTTTTCAGCCCTTACTAAATTTGAATTAGCCCTGAGAAACGAAAAGAAAGGAAAGAAAGAAGGAAAGAAAGGAAAGAAAGAAGCCTTCGGGGAGAGTCGTGGGGAGAGCCCAGATTTCCGATATACAATTGCAAAGCAGACCCCCCCTAAAGAATTAGGGGGGGGGGTACACTATTGTTACGCAAGCATTAGTAATTACCAAGAACATGAAAGAAATCCTAGCCGTTAATGGTCGCCAAAAATTCCAATTAAAACACGCAGGTAGGCCATTCCCGTGGCCACGCCCGAGACCCTTGAGAATCATTAACAACCACAGTGAATCATTACGAACCGTGCAGTATCACTAACAATCGCCAATTCTCTGAACCAACCGAAATTAATCAACATGTTTACCACATTAGTCACATTTTTACATGAGACAGTCATATGAAAAAACCAAAAAACCCACAGATAGAAAATTCTCGTGGAATCAAACACAAGCAGGTTTCTTTTTGAAAATCTTTTTGCAAAAATTGCAACCAACAAGTTCCCCACGGGTACCCTTTGCAAACTCCTGCAATTGCAATTAAGACTTGAAATTAGCAATTGCAAGAAGAAACAACTTCCCTGGTTGACCTCTGTTTTTTCCTGATTGTTTTTGAATTGTGGCCAAATGGTTCTAATTGTGGTTAGAAGAAAAGAAAAGAGAAGAAAAGAAAAGAAAAAACGGAAAGAAAGGAAAGAAAGAGAGAAAGAAAGAAAGAAAGAAAGACAGAAAGAAAGAAAGAAAGACAGAAAGAAAGAAAGAAAGAAAGAAAGAAAGAAAGAAAGAAAGAAAGAAAGAAAGAAAGAAAGAAAGAAAGAAAGAAAGAAAGAAAGAAAGAAAGAAAGAAAGAAAGAAAGAAAGAAAGAAAGGAAGAAAGGAAAGAAAGAAGCCTTCGGGGAGAGTCGTGGGGAGAGCCCAGATTTCCGATATACAATTGCAAAGCAGACCCCCCTAAAGAATTAGGGGGGGGTACACTATTGTTACGCGAGCATTGGTAATTACCGAGAACATGAAAGAAATCCTAGCCGTTAATGATCGCCAAAAATTCCAATTAAAACACGCAGGTAGGCCATTCCCGTGGCCACGCCCGAGACCCTTGAGAATCATTAACAACCACAGTGAATCATTGCGAACCATGCAGTATCATTAACAATCGCCAATTTTCTGAATCAACCAAAATTAATCAACATGTTTACCACATTATTCACATTTTTACACGAGACAGTCATATGAAAAAACCAAAAAACCCACAGATAGAAAATTCTCATGGAATCATACACCAGCCGTCGCTAGGAACAGCCCATGTGTGCTCTAAATTATCACCACCCCTTTCTTTATTTGCCCCTAAATAGTAAACCTATTTCAAATATCCGGCAGGATCTGAATGTTAAATTGACGAATTAGAAAAAGTATTGCTAACTGAATTGGCTTTAATTGTTCAGGCTAATTAAAACCAGACTTCTTCAACATTTGGATCGTGAATGTAGTATTGCTAGATGAATGGGTTAATTGTTAACGATAATTAAATCCAGAATTTTTCAACATTTGGATCATGAATGTAATATTGCTAAATGAATTGTCTAATTGTTGAAAATAATTTGAACAAATTGGAGACCATCAGATGAAGATATTTTACTTAGGGTGGTTAAAACAAACATTTTATTTAGAGGGTCTCAGACTTCAAGGCCCCCCCCCTTTGTGAAATTGATTTTTTTGATGTCCGGATAAGGTTGTGCAGTAAGAATTGATCCATTGAGGGCTGAGAATTTTTTCAGACACCCAGCATCTGGATCATGAATTTAGTATTGCTAAATGATTTGTCTAATTGTTGAAAATAATTTGAAAATTGGAGACCATCAGATGAAGATATCGGATCATTGAGAAGCGCCGGCAATCAGCAACAACCGCCAATAATCACTACATATTTCCAAAAGATCTTTCAATTACCATTCACGATTTTTTTTTTAATCGCTAATATTCATTGAGAACGTCGGAGAATTGCCAATAATCCCGAAAAATGACCAATAGTCACCAGAAACCATTTAGCCCATTCCCGGGGCCACACCCGAGGACCCTGAGAATCATAAGCAACCACAGTGAATCATTACGAACCATGCATTATCACGAAGAATCAACACGTTTACCAAATTTTTCACGAAGAATTGCTAAGAATCTCTTGTTCTTAAATGAAACGAAACAATAGTATGTGAAACAACAATTTGAAAAAAACTAAAAAACCCACAGATAGAAAATTCTTGTGGAATCATCAACCCCCGCTATAGTCTCCAATAATCAGGGGTAAGCGCCATAAACATGTAGAATTGCTAGCGCGCAAATTATTACTAAACATTGCCACTGTTCGCCAGCAAGTACGAAAAATCGCTACCAACTACCCGTCATCAATAAAGTTCATCGCCAAGAACCACCATTCATCATTCAAAACCTTTTCTAATCACCGTGAATCGCCAATCATCATGGCCAAATTACGGAAGAGAAAAATTTAATAATCATTGAAAATCAGAAAGTATCATTAAGAACCCCAACAATCACAAATGTTCAGCACACACCAATAATTGCTTTTCACCACTTACACATGTAACAAGTTAAAGAAACAGGCATAATGACTAAAGAACACCGGCAAGCGCGAAGAACCGCCAGGAACCCCTACAATCATGATTAAGGACATGAAAGAAACCCCAATCATTCCCATTGATCGCCAATAAGTACGAAACAAGTCCACCAATCATTCGTCGATACCGAAAAGGCTTTTTTTGAGAGCGGAACCCCGTGAGGTAGTCGCCAAACCCTGACAGGCGCCAAAAACCAAATCATCACCAGTCATCAATGGTCAGTTGTTAATCGCTAATAGTCGCTGACAATCACCAAGATATTTCATTCCATCAATAATTGTTCCAAATCGGCGTTTATCAATGAGAATCCCTCATCGTAAAGAAAAATCAGTGATAGTTAGTAACAATTGCCGTTGAGCGTTCATAATCAAACAAATCCTTTACGTGAAAACCAAGGATCATTGAGAAGCGCCGGCAATCAGCAGTAACCGCCAATAATCGCTATACGCAAGATCCTTGAATTACCATTCACCTTTTTTCATCGCTACTACTCATTGAAAACGTCGAAAGTTGCTGATAATCGCAAAAATTACCAATAGTCACCAGCAGCCTCTTTTACTTTTCAAAAATCGTTGACAGCCATGAAAAACCGAAAGTAATCACAAACCGTGTCAATACGAAACCCTGGTCAAAAAGTGTAGTGTTTTTTGATCAGAAAATCCCGCGCTTGCAGGCGAAATCATTGAACATAACGCAGCAGCTGTTGTGTTTAAAAGTGCCTCAACCTAATTTGGTTCGGATGAGGCACGTTTATATGGATTTGGTAGAACAAGGGTCTTCACACTTCTCCTTTTCCTCTTACTCCTATTTCCCGCTACTACTATTTCTACTAGTACCCACATTTCAAGAGCACAAACCCAGGTAATCAAGAACACAAACCCACATATCAAATTTACAATGCACTTTGTTTTGTTCGGCATTTACATTCACTTTTAAACATCAAACAAAATCAAATTCCAGTTCAATAAATACGTACATTTCGCCGATTATTCACACCCACTGTGCTCGTGATCGATCAGTTTCACATGTCCTGCCAGCTCGGCAACGATTGGGCACATCATCTTAGATCAGCAGAGCTCTCTGACATGTCTTTTGCCTGCTCGCTTTTGTTCTCTCCCCCTGGGCCTCAAGTTTATTAATGACCACCAAGAACAATCATTGAAACCGCAGGTACGACATTCCCGTGGCCACACCCGAGGCCCCTAATGATTGTTTGTAATCGCATTTGATCACTAAGAGTCGCGCGTAATCACTGAGAGTTGCCAATAATCAGAACTGACCCTGAACAATTAACAATCAAAGTAAACTCTTTTAGCAACAATCACAAAGACCTTTTTGTGTCTATATGGAACAGTAGCATGTGAAATAGTAATTTGAAAAAAGTAAAAAATCCACAGATAGAAAATTCCTGTGGAATCATCAGCCTTCTCCAGGAACCACCAAGAGTCGCCAATAATCATAATCAGTTACCATAATCAGTAAGACTTGCGAACGACTAGGAATGATTACTAAACATGACTCATTATCCAAACATATTGCCAGTAATATACATAATTCCTTACCGACAATCTCCCAATGATCACTGGTTATTGAAACTACCAATGCTTTCCGACGATTACCAAAAATATCTAACCATTCCTGTACATGGAAAAGGTACAAGTAAAATCTTAATAATTGGAAAGAATCAGCGATAGTCGCTAACAATCGCTACTAACGACTTACAATTTTCAAAAACAACCAGCGCAAATCATAATTCATTAAGAAACCCCATTCCTCCCTACTTTAACACCCGCCGGCAATTATCACAAAGTGGCGAAAACATCCATTAATTACCGTTTAGGCCACACATATCTCTATATAGATTTGATTACATATTCAGATTTACAGCAAATGTACATATGCATACACGCATAGACTATAGATATATGTGTAAAAATACCCCAGAAAATGCATATATTATAGATGCATGTATAAAAAATGCTAAAAAATCCCCAAAAAATAGCTGAAAACGAAAAAAGTGAATACCCTCCATGAACTTGCAGATAGAAAATTCGAAAAAAAATTTACTACGTCATTTTTGGTCTTTTTACTGGAAAAAATCAGGTCACCTGCAAATTCCGAATTTTCTATCTGTGGGGGTCACGAAACATTTTCTATCTGTAGCCAATTTTAGTTTTTGCTATTTTGATGAATTTTCTATCTGCAAGTTCGCCACTATATACTCTGTGGCTGTGGGCGCCAGGTTTAGTGTTTACTGTTTGTTGTGTTTGCTTATTTTTTTGGGAAAAACAACTACGGAGTACCTTGATAGGTCTTCGACTGCCAGTGCAACATCTGGTCAGTCGTCCATTGAGCTTCTTTCCGCTAGGTGCAACACAACTCGCATCGATTTCCAAAGAACTACTGCTGAGCTAATACTGTACATGGATGCACAATATTCACTCGTTAGACGCAAGATGATCTAGTGAGGGCTAGTGCCCTATTGATCCTATTGCCCTTGTGGGTCAGCGTGCGTGTATTCAAACACAGTCTGTGACAGTGAGAAGCATTGCAAGACTTCCACATGTCAGCAACATACATCACAGACACAAAGGGAGGACCCATAATTAATACTGTGCTACATAGGGTGAGCAGCAAAAGGCACAAGGGCGGGCATAAACAAATGCTGGAAGGCTGGAACAGGCGAAATGGTCATTCTTGGTTGTTTTCGGACTACCAGGGCCATCGTGTCCACCATGGCACCCTGGCATGCCCTGGCCAGGAGGGGGCCCGACGGCGCATTGCCAATGCGGAGCGGGAGGTGGCTAGAGCGCAAGGCGGGACAAATGGAGACATCATCACCAATGGCAGGGGCACCAACAATGCTATTCGATGACAAAGTCAATGGTGTAATGGAACAGCGGCAAAAAGATGGTGATGGGTCGGGGGCACTTTGGGCGTCCCAAAAAAAAGCCTTTTCTGTGGATTAGTGGAGGTGTGACCCACCGCCATTTTAGCATCACAAACCTTCAGGAAAGGCGGCTAGCAGAACCGCCACTGCGCGGCCCCTGTCTACAGCAAACTCTGGTTGGCCATGGATGAAACGCATCCACCCAGATGCGAAGAAATCCTTAGTCCTTGTGGACTGCAACAGGAGCCCAGTTTGCGACCCTGCCAGGTGAGCGGATGGAGGTAGAGCTGAAGTGCCGAGCACTGCAGGTGGAGTGCGGCAATCTGAAGAAGGTGCAGCTGGCAATGGGAGATCCAGCTGTAACCACGGATCCACCATGAAGATGGATCAGATTTTGATCTCATGAAGTAGCTGATGCTGAAACTGAATGCAGTAACGCGGGATATTTTGGCATCATCTGATGCAGTTAATTAGAAGCCAAACTTGACATCCTTAAACCAATGGGTGAACGAAAAGTGTAGTTTGAAGTTGTCAGTGAGTTGGTCCGACATGGAAAGGTTCCAGAAAGAAAGCCCCTGTTTTCAAATCTTAGTTTGAGCCTCTTGAGCTGTTCTGAGAAAGCAAGCAGGCTTTGGCTTTTCATTGAGCAGGTGGTTGATCATTCGGTGGTTATCCGCCCCTAAGTAACCACTACCGACTACTCGCCATGATTAGCAATCACTTAGCATTCGCCACCAATGAGCAACCAATTCGGCACCAATCAGCAACGAATTCGCCACCAATTAGCTACCAATGGGTGTTTGTTTGAATCCTGGGCCTGTCAGGAGTTGCGGGACACCAAGGCAGCCCTTCGTGGCTTGGAAGCTGACGGTGGGACCAAGACCAGTGGGATCCAGTGGAGTATGGGTTGATGATCCGCTGACGAGCATGGGTTGGATTTTTTAAGATTATTGCTGGTTTATGTATGTATATTGTATACATGTTAAAAAGGTGTATATACATGGTCGATGATGCCTGGTAGACTGCTGGCTTGCAATTGCCATGCCATGCAGTTTGGATCATCAGCAATGCAAATCATCGGTTTCAGGAATTGCAATCGCATGGTTATATGGCCAAGATTGCGCTATCCTACGTTGGTCCAATTCGGATGATCACTATGCATCACAGGGACACCTCCTGGAGTCAGCATGATGATGACTCCTGGTGTATTCAGCCATTATCCCTCCTGTTTGATGCCCCGGCATCCTGGCAGTGGCTTTTTGGGGTCCAGCGTTCTTGCTGAGCTGCTGAGCCTCCACGATTGCCCGCCCACCGCAAGAGGCAGCGGCCAAAGGTGTAAGGGTGGCCTGCAAACCTGCCTTCATAACCGGCTGGCTTAGGAAGGGGACCCAAGGGAGTAGGGAGGCCATTCCCGATGTCCAGAAGTTTTGATTCATAAACTCATCCGCAATGCTAGGTGGTGAGAATTCCCCAACTTCCAATGCAGCTCAGGCTGCATGAATCCATTCCAGGATCTCTTCCCTGAGTTTGCAAGCACAACACGAGCCATAGATTGGGCAGTCGGCATGATGGGTATCGAGATAGCGATCTCTAGATTTTCCCAAGCTCCAGGGCAAATCTTGCGGCCACCATGCGGCTGCTGTCCAGTTTCAATGTGCAGACTTCCCACTGACCTTGCAACTACATGGTGCCTCCCTCCACGGGAGGACCCTTGCAATATGAGTTCTTACTACAACAGGCCGCATGGAAGCTGCTGGTGGTAGGCCTTCATCAATTCCTTACCACCGTAGATTTTCGATTGAGCAATGTCCAGGGGATTCCTGATTTCCTGATTTCTTTGCACAAAATGGTATTTCACGTGGTTTCATAGGGTTTCTTATCGTGGACCTCCACTATCCCCTGCTATCCCTGGAAGGGGGATCCCAGCGGAAATCTGAGGCGCTTTGGACCTGCCTCACCGGTCGGCCATTTGCGCCACTGCACGGACTGACGCCTGGATTGAGGCCAGCAGGATCCATGGATGGCTTGCCCGCGGCTGGGTTGTTGATAGAGTGTACTATTTGTTCTGCAACTTTGTAGCAGGCAGGGTGGCATGTTAAAGATGACAAGAGCAAGGATTTGGTGCTTACCCTGCTCAAGAATAACCGTGGTTCCGAGAAAAACGTAGCTCCTGCAGCAGAGTCAATGGAATTCTTGATTTTGCAAACTCGGAATTTTGCAGGTCCCTAGCAAACCCATGATTCAATTGCAGCTGCTGAACTAGATTTTGGCGGCTCCCATTAGAAGAGGAGCGGCATATTCTCTCTCCGTAACCAGCACGCTATTCAACACACTGGGGAAATGTGTCCTGGAACTGTGAAAGCCTGAGCCTAGAAGTGTGTCCGATGGCGTTCATGGATAAATCTATCTTTATTGTCAGTCCCAAATTTGACACGTATTGCGTCAGGCCGGCTCTCAGTTCGCCAATCTCACCGATCTCAGCACCACCAGTTCAGCATCTTGGCTCCAGGGCCCCAAAACAGCCGCGGTGATTCTCCTGCTATTTACATTGCTTGGTGCGGTGACGCGAGGGTCTCCACCGCAGCTTACCTGCTTGATTTATTCATTCGTTTGGATCACCGTTGTGTAAATTCCCTCGTGTAGCCGAGCACCCGCAGATGACACATTCCTTTTGGCATGGTCTCTGAAAGAGAGATGAGATATGACACCTGGCACGGTCTGACACAAGATGTACTGCATGTCAGTGTGAAGTCAATGTGAAGTCAATGTGAAGTCAATGTCAAGTCAATGTGAAGTCAACGTGAAGTCAATGTCAAGTCAATGCATGGTTTTTTCTCTCCGAGAAGTAAACAGAGATGCAAGAGACTCTCTGAGAAGATGCTGGTAGAAGCTCTCGAAGCAAACATCAAAGCCTCACACATGGGGAATCGTTGCTCAGGTGGACATGGCTCCGCAGCGCGTCAAGGTGCCAGGGGTCAGTGACAAACTCATGTGGTGAGCAGTTGCAACAGTTGGTTGGTGATGTGGCTTGTGTAGCCCCGAACTCAGGAAAAATGCATCATGGTTGGCATAGCCTTTCATCCTTGGTGACCACAGGCCACCCTTTGTTGACATCGATTTAGTCAATAGTGCTTTGTCAAGTTGCTTGGCCAATCATGGCCATGGTTGATTTTAGTCAATGCTGGCAAACCACGTTGGATAGTGTAGGGATGTGTTTGGCTTCATGTTATTAGTTGATCTTAGTTGTCTTGAGCAGCATGTCAACGTATCAGCTGAGGCCACTTTACTTCGCCCCAGCGGAGCAAACGTCTCATTGGTCGAAGCCAAAGCCGAGCGCACGGCAGGTGCGGTCAATTACAAGTTTTTCATCCCATCAATCCATCATTTTTCACATGAACTCTTTGCGAAGTGTTTCCTTCCGCAAGTTTTGGGCGTGTGGCTTTAACAGGCGCCTCGCAATGCTTGCCTCGCAGGTGCTTTGGATGAAGCTCGCCGCGAGCTGAAACGCTCCCAGAAGGCCCTCGGTGATCGGCCCCGGGTCGCAAGCGATTTCAGTTGTGCGGGAGAAGCCATCCGATGAAGTCAAGCAGCCGTATAAACATGGGATAGCATAGGCATGTGCGGACACACGCACACATCACAGATAGATAGATGGATGGGTGGATGGATGGATAGATAGATATTCAGACATTCATAGGTACACCTTTATCTACGTCACGAGTCCGCAGTTTGAAACAAGTAGCATGCAGCTGGCTATTTCAACTGACAAAAAGACTGGCTCTGTGAGTCTGGGATGGCACCTTGGTTGCCCAGCTCCAGGAAGCGGGAAGCTTACGGCGGGAGTTAGCGGTCGCAGTGGCCACTGCCATGGCGGCCAAGGTCAGGGAGACCATCATCTCACGGGAGAAATGGTGAAATGTGTCTTTGGAAGAGGAGTTTTTGGAGAGTTTCTTGATAGTTTTGGATAGTGTTTGAATTTTTGGACAGTTTTTCCCCAGATAGCTGGAAGCTATAGGGGTTCTTACTTCCAAAAGAAAGGGTGCTTGTCGGCGAACTTTTTGGTGGAGGGTGCTGTCGGCAGGTGCTGTCGGTAGGTGCTGTGGGCGGGTGCTGTCGGCAGGCGCTGGTGGAAGGTGCTGTCGGCAGGTGCTGTCCGCAGGTGCTGTCGGCAGGTGCTGTTGGCAGGTGCTGTTGGCAGGTGCTGGTGGCAGGTA
>VSDK01002424.1:105924-141087 GCA_009767595.1 Symbiodinium kawagutii | reverse complement strand
CAGCATCATCATCATCATCATCATCATCATCATCATCATCATTGTCGTCGTCGTCGTCGTCGTCGTCGTCGTGGTCATCGTCGTCGTCGTCGTCGTCGTCGTCGTCCTGTCTAATATATCACTAGTCATTAGGCATTTAGTTTTTGGTGTCCATATGCACCGAACAGATAGACCCACACGTGTGAGTGCATGCCAAGATGCACACATACAAATATGATTTTGAAAATATTTGAAAATACATGTAGATGCGGGTCTATAAGTGCGATGCTCCTTTGCTCCCCACATATGCAAACACGCACACTGTTCGGAGACCGAATGACAACATGGCAAGGGCCCTCCATGCACTCCATAGCAAAGGTGACGCAAATCTAATCAGGGAGGTCTTGGATGATAAGCAGAAGCTCCAGAAGTACTCGAGGCTAGCCAGCTTGGGCAGAATTTTGTAGAATATCAGGGTCTATAAAGGAAAAAATGTTTCACAATTTTTTTTGTGGGATCAATCGTGGTAAAAATCGGGCAAGTTGTCCCAGGCTTTCGTACCAGTTTGTTCAGACAAAGAAATCCGATGGCCCGATGGCCCGCGAATCCCAAATCCGAATAGCTTTTTGCGATCTTATATCATCTGTGAGGAGGGGCAGATGTCCTTTGATCGATTCAGAGTCTCTCTTCTCTGGCCGCGACCATACGTTGCCCAACCCCCAAGCCGGAGATCCTGCTCACCCCAAGCGTCACTACACCAACCTACAGCAGGTGTTCTGTTTCAAGAGTGACCATAGTCGACTGGCCACATCCAACGTGCATTTTCCTTTGAGCACTGGAGGGTTGTGAGAAAAAATGCGAAATGTCAACTCACAGAGAAGGCGATGGAGAGAGAGAGAGAGATGCCTCTGTTGGGATGTGATTGCACCTTCCCAGCTGTGATGCAGGTCGTGCTTCACCAGTGCGGACGTGAACGGAGATGGCGAGCTCAGCTACTTGGCCGCGCGAGACGGTGAGCACCCAGTTCTTTGCTTGTCAGCAACACTTAAATTCAACGGAGTATAAGCAATCAGTTTCAGCATGGACATTCTCACGCACACAACCTGCACATGTGCGCCCCCGTGTACAACTATAGATAGCAGATCTCGTCTAGTACTCAGTTCTTGGCTGATCATTTCGAATCATTGCAGGAGTGGTGGCCAGTCGGGAATCAGCATCAAACGGAACCCCCTGTGCTGCTCAGGTTGGGTGAGGAATTCGGTGAGTTAAGGGTCATTACAACGCGGGACCATTGGGTTTATTGTGTCATATTTTCTGGCTGACGCTTCATGATGAGGGTGAATTCTGCTGAAGTCAGGGCAAACCTGGAAGGAAGTGGACCTGCAGGCTTGTTATTGTGAGTGTTGGAACATCAAGTAACGTTCACGTCGTGTGCGTTGCGGCAGGTACGAGTAAAGAGGGATGGAATATGAATAGATTGGCGCTGGCCCAGCCCCAAAGCTGAGGTTTCGAAGAGTTGCTGCAATGCATGCAGAAAATGAACGAGGAACTGGGCATTGGAAAGTTTACGGAGAGGCATGTGAAGCACTACCTGGAGCGTTTCGACACTGACGATGACAAGTTCCTGAGCCAAGACGAGCACCCTGGCAGAAAGGTTCGGTGAAGGGCGAAGGGTGAAGGAAGGTAGGGCACATGGACAGCAAAAGCTGTTGAACGTGCATCATCTTCGGCTAAGAGTCAATTGAGTGACTCACAAAGACAGAGTGGTAACTTTTCCCAATCCTGCCAGAATGAACACGAATGAATTTCAATGGGACTGTTTGACACAGCTATGTTTTTTTTTGTTTGTCGGATCAGGGTTTGCCCAATTGACCAAAGTCTCAAAATTAGTTGAGGTACAAAACATGGCTTCAGTTCATTCTTCCATGAGCCCAGCCTGTGAATGATTCCTGAAAACCGGTGCACGCTTCAAGGTTCCACGAACTGTATCGGGTGCTGCTCACTGTCAAGTTGGAGGAGGCTTGGTGCGGGAAGCTCGCTGAGCTGGAAACATGCTGACACAGACGCACGTATTTGTAAATACTTTATGTGATGCTTGGCATCTATACAAGCATTGCCAATTGTAGTGGTTTATTTCTCTCTCTCTCTCTCTCTCCATCTATGGTGGTGGTAGTGGTGGTGCTCGTGCTGATGTTTTGTTCATTGGCTTTGTCACGCTGCAGCACAGCAGCTCGGTGAATCTCCTAGTGTCAAAATGCAAGCTTGAAGCAGAAACTCTTCACTTTAACATGGTAGGTGTTTGTGCAGCATGCAATGTTTGGTTGATTTTGGTTTTCAGGATGTTTACCGCAGCCACTAGAAAGCTTGATGCCCAGGTGCAACCAGTGGACTTCTCCCGTAACATGTTCATCAGCCGTCGCAAGGCGGAGCAGCCCGCGCTGTGGTGACATTTGAGATGCACTTTGGGTTTCGTGGCGTTTGAGGGTACTAGTAGGTCTGGGCATGAATAGACTACCCCTCCAATTCTATCATAGACGGCTGGTGGTTTACCACCAAACATGGGAGGTTCATTAAGCTATACCGTTTCTGGTTGAGGCCCCCTCGACTGGTTGTGTGCTTTTGTAAGACGTTCAGACTGTCAGCGGCCAGGGCAAGCCGGAAGATGACTATCGAGTCCAGGGCATCGTAGGTGTGGGATCCTTTGGTGTTGTGAGGAAGGTGCAGTGCGGATGCCCAGCAAAGGGAAAGGCAGGAAGTTCAACAAAACTGCCCAGCAAAAGCAGTGAGAACCCTAAGGCCCTTGTTATACCAAATGCACTTCGCGTTTCCCGCCTGCTTTGGCGGAGAGATTGCTGCCAACTGTCCAGACTACATGCAAAGAGAGGGTCGCGAAGATCCCAACCCCGAGTCTGGGGACACGCATTTGGCTGATTTAGAGTTCACAGGGGTTCATGCTAAGGAATTCAGGGCATACCAGTGGGGAATCAACACAAAGTAGCTCATGGATACTAATGGATCGCACCGACCCCCTACTTCGATAGACTATGATGGCATCAAATGTAATACGATGTCGAAACGTCACGCTTCCTGTTGTTGCTGGTTATTTTGCTTCTTGGGAGACTAAATCATGAGTGGACAGCCGCATGAGTTTCTCACACGGGTAGGTAGCTAGCCTGAAATGTGACAGTTTCCCACTCCAAAAACGATCAGTCTGGGCAGTATCCGGGGTTCCCAGTGTTTCTGGACATGCCTCGCCATGACTCGCCTGCTACGCCAAGGTGTAGGAGCACAGGAACCACGCGAGTGATGAAGGTGGTAGATAAGCAGAAGGCACTGAGCGGAGGCGTCGATGCCGAAGCTGGTGGATTTGATGGTCTCCATGTACCAAGGTGACACCGGTGACTGGAAAAACAGGTAGAACACCAAGACTACTACAGAATCCTACAGACTATTGCAGGCTACTATAGACAACTATAGACAACTATAGACAACTATAGATAACTATAGGCTACTCCTGTTTGTGTTTTGAGATTCCTACTGCGATGGGTGGTCCAGTGCTTGCTTTCGTGGACATCGCACCTTGGTGGCCGCGGCGAGGTTACCCCCTGAAGTTGATCATGGAGGACGTTCGGTGGCAGAGGGATGGTGGGCCATCCTGGCAAAGCGTCCTTGATGAAAATTCAACCGATCTTAAATCTTGACCGATCTTGACCGATTCTCTGATCAGCTGCAAGACAAAGACTGAAGAAAAAACATGGAAATCAAAACATGAAAGCACAAACAACATGTGACAAAAACGTACTAGACAAAGAATGTACCTAACAAATGTGTTTGACAGAAACATACCTGACCAAAACGCGCCAGGCCACAACGTACTGGAAAAAAACGTACCAGACACAAAAGTAAAACTAGACAAAATGTTCCAGACAAAGCTTTCCAAACCAAAAACGTACCAGACAAAAACATATCGGACAAGACTTAACCAACACAAGGGCACCGGACAAAAACTTATGACGAAGCCTCACAATTTGTTTGGAGACTCTGCTCCATGGTGATGAGTGATGCTAATGCTTTTGTCAATGATGGTTACTTGATGATGCTCCATTATATTTGATGATACTTGATGATATTTGATGTTCCTGTTGATGGTTGATGGTTCATGACATCCAATGATGGTCACTTGGTGCTGGCCTCCAGCGCTTTAGGAGATCGACAAGCTCCGCACCTTGGACCACCCGGCGGTGCTGCGACTCTTCGAGTACTGCGCGGATGAGAGGAATTTGTATCTCATTACCGACATGCTGCCAGGCCGGGGCCCACCGGGCTGGGGCCCCTTATTGGGAGCAGGTGATGGCAGGTGCAGTTTAGGGATTTGGTTCTGGATGGTTCAGTGGACTTCCGATGGGTAGGCAAAGGGTGGGGGTGTGACGGCTTTGGACATGAACCTGTTTGGGTAAGATGGGGGACTACAGCGAGCATGATTCTTCGGTTGTCCCCAAGAGCCGAAAGCTCTTGGGTTTCAATATCCAGAAGCAGGTGGCTGGTATCGTGACTTCTCTCGCTCTCTCCCCAGGTATGCAGAGGGCTCGGGAAACCGTGGAACCTTTGTTTCTGATTGCAACCCGCGTGTCTGCCATTTTCTACAACTTGTTTCCGATTTGTCTCGCTTGTTTTCCAACTGTCTCCCACTTGTCTCCCAGTTGTTTTTCTTGATTTGTCTCTCAGTCCCCCACTTGTCCCGCAATTTTCTTTTACTTTCTGTATCTCTTCCTTGTCTCCCAGTTTGCGGTTTGCTTTTATTTGCCTCGTGTCTCCCATTTGTCTCCATCTTTTCACTTGTCTCCAATTCATATCCCAATTGTCTACCTGTGTGCTGTTATTTGCCTCCCTTTGTCTCCCAGTGCATCTTTGATTGGTCCCTGTGTTGTTTCCCCTTTTCTCCGAGTTTTTTGCTGCTTGTCTCCCACTCGTCTCCCAATGCTAGTCTTTTTCTTGTCTCCTCTATTGTCTCCCGCTTCTTTTTCACTCTTTCCTTCCCATTTGTTTCCCAGCTCTTTTTTTTGTCTCCAACTGGTTTTGCCCTTGTGACTTGTGACCATTTGTGTCCTACTTGTCTCGCCCTTGTCTCTCACTTGAATTTTTGCGAGTTGAAGACTTATCTGCAATTTGTTTACTTGTCTTCCACCAGTCTGCCATCTTATCTTTACTTGTCTCCCATTTGTTTTCCTTCTGTCGTGCACTGAGAACAAGGTGAGAAACAAGTGGAAACGTGGGGTGACAAATGGTCACAAATGCAACTCATGTGGCAGGCAAGTAAGACAGCAGGACAAGGAGACAAGTGAAACCCACACCACCAACATCCACCAACATCCACCAACCATAACGGCACCGCAGTTTCTTCGGGCTTGAACCCTGCCTGGCTCCCAACAACGGGATCTGACCAGCGATCCCAGGAGGCGACCTACTTGATGCGGTGGAAGGCTCGCATAACAAGAAGAAGTACTTGGAGGACGCAGGGCCACCCGCAGGGCCATCCCGATGGATCCCAGGGCAGGGCCACCCGCAGGGCCCGCAGGGCCAGGGGGGAAGATCTTCCATCAAATTGCGGCTGACCTGGAAGAAAGGGGCTGGGAAGACCTTGACTCGCAGGAGCCCTGGGTCAGAGATGTCTTCCGGCAGGTCTCGGAAGGTCTGCGACTCAGTGTGGCGGCACCGTTCCGTAGCTTCTCACGGACTTCTTTGGATGAGTGAATTGCAGTGACGTATCTGAAGGATCATGCAGCGATCATGCATGAGCAGTGCTCCGATGGTCTGAGATCACGACTTGCTGGAATACATGCCGACCCTTCAGTTAAGCAATGATTCTTGCGGTGCAAACCATCGAAACAATGGTTGATGGAATCCCAGGGTTGATCTTTTTCTCAAAGCTGACAGTTTGCTGAGCGTTTGGCAGGAGTGGCATACTGCCACGCCAAGGGCATTATGCACAAGGACCAGTGCCGTTTCCTGTGAATCTTTGCTGTTCCGCCGTTTTGTTTGTCAATTGCAAGCTGCCTCCAAGGAGTTATTTGTGTTGATTGCACTTGTGCACTCTTTTTGAACCAATGATTTCTTTGCCAAAGCACTTTTTTCAAACCTGTTCTCTGCTCAATTCTTCAGTTTTCCATCTTTTTTCAAAGATGTTTTCCTCTTCGTCAAAGAAAATATCCGCTTCTTCTTTCTTACAGAATTCCTCTTTCAGCTTTCAGGACATCAAGCTGGAGAACATCATGTTGGCCTCGGTGAATCCCCCGGAGGCCGTGGTCATCGACGTGGGTCTGGCGGAGCTCTTCCCCGTGTCCGAAGCCGACTCCTTCCGTTCGGCAGATCCCGCGGGGACCTTGGCCACCATGGCGCCGGTGCCTTGGATGACACAGCCATCCCCTCTCCACCAGGTGGGCTGCGTGATTTTTCAGGATGTCAATTGGGATATGTCAGATGTCAGTTAGGATACCTGATGAGTTCTACTTCATGCAAGCAATGGCAAAAAAGAAGCGCTTGGGAAATGATTGGTTTTATTGTCAGAATCTTCATCTGTTTTTCTGATGACTCCCCGGAAGTGGGACCAATCAAGATAAAACGGGCTTGCGTACTTCAGTTTTTTCTGTTCTTTGCTTGGTTGGGGTGAAGTAATACATGAAATTGTGTAGTTAAGATAGAGTTGGAAGTGGAATCACCAGCACCAACCATTACTACGCATAATTCACCATTATTGATCTTTATCAGCTCGGAATACCCTCGCACCTCTAAGGAAGTGGTGCGTGGTAGCTTCAACGCCAAGTGCGACGTTTGGTCCTTGGGCTGCTGCTTGTATGCGCTCCTTTGCCATCGGCCTCTGCGCTTAGAGGACCATCTCAAGGAAGGCTCGGTGTGTGAAACCAGTGCCATGAAGTGATTTCTAGAGCCCCATATGACCTGGCCATGTCTGTGAAATTGCCGATGCACTTTCTTGCAGGTGGCACTCAGACAGTGGAGCTCTATGATTATTTCTACCCTTTCACACCGCCCCCAGATGAGTCACGCCAGGAGATGGCAGCATTGTGCAACAGTTGATAGGTTCTTTCATCCACTTGGTAGCTTTCAACCGTGCAAGGCAGTGCCTTGCGAAGTGTTCCATAACGAGTAGCTCATTGCAGCTGATTACTGAAGTGTAAGGATGTGGCCAAGTATTCATATGCCGCAGATGCTGCATATTCCATTCGAAGTGTCGTTGACGTCACTTCCATTGAAAGGAGCTGAAAGCATATCTGGTGAGGCAGAAAGAGGGCCCCAACTTGAAAAGGCCGAAGCGCTGAAGAGTTTCAAGTTTCAACAGCAGTGTGACAAGAATCTGAAGCATGAGAACACTTAAGAGGAATAGTAGTTAGTACTGTGATAGGTATCCCGGTATCCCAAAAGCCATCGACGCAAATATGCCTTGATCGGCAGGTGCAATGATTTACTTTGGGTTTGAGATATGTATTTTGCATATGCTGAGATTCGCGGCACATATGGGACTCAGTCGGGTTGAGCATTTCCAAGCTGCTACGACCTATTTCTTGTGGACCAGCGGGTAATGTGTGCGTCGCACAGGTTAGAATGCTCCGACGAAGCGAAGGACTTGTGCCTCAAGTCATGGAAACCTGGAATGTTTGAGCAAGACCCCTACATTTCCCACAACAGCGCCATTATCAGCCCACCTAACCATTCTTATATTTGCCATAAGTGGGACCTGGTTGTTCGAAACTTTCGTATCCTGATTGGGGAGTACGACTCTGAGTGATTCAAGTTGGTGGCTGTAGGACCTCATCGGCAAGTTGCTCACCTTTGACAAGGAGAGGGTGCCGGGGTCGATTTGGGCTGAGCCGACCAGCTGGTTGAGGACACCACACCTGTAGAATCTATGCATTGCGTAGGAAATCATAGGGCTATGCATCATCGAGCATGATCATGCCCTGTGGCGAGATGAGAGGGAGGGTTTTGATGTGGAGGATTTGGGGGGTGACACCAGCACCCTCCCAACACTTCTGCACGTTCTCCTGCAGGAGCATCGGCCTTCAATGCGACAGGCGCTTGGCCTGGGGCCCAGACACTGGTCATCGCACCCACACAGAGTGCTCGGCAGGGCAAATCATGGTGTAGCAAAAGGATGGGTAGGTCGGGTAGGCTTGATTTAAGAAACAAGTCTGGTGACACATTTGAGATGACCCTCAAGACCCACAACTCAATGGTGCGGGTGCTGATGCACAAAAACTAGAAGAAGTTCATCGCTCAACGAATGGAATGCGCACGGACTGTGGCTCGAGCGTTGGATATTATGAACACTTTTCCAGTGGATGCGTGCTCACGTCCAGTATTGTCCAGTACATTTTCCTCTCATAAAACCCTCGCCACAGGTCGGTTTGTCCCCAACCGGCCTTCACAAAGCAAGTGCCTTTGCAGAACTCAAATTTCAAACAGCATCGATGCTGCACCTTAGCCCCACATACCCAGCAACTCACAGCAGGAACACGCTCGACGCCATGGGTGAGCCTGGACGAGCACTTTTTGAATACAGCCGCAGGGGGATCTTGGAGGAAGTCCAGTCAGAACTGGCCTCAGGTGAATCTCCGAACACTTACCTGGCCTATGATGGCAGCACCCCTCTTATGGTGGCCGCGCGTGGTGGCCATGCAGCTGTGGTTCGGGCCTTGTTGGTTGCCAAAGCTGACATCACTGCTAGGTCTGAGGATGGAAGTGATGCCCTATTGCATGCGGCAAGTGGAGGAGACGTGGATGTGATCAAAGCACTTTTGGAAGCAAAAAGTGACATCGAAAGCGTGAATGAAGATGAGGTCTCTCCGTTGCTCCTTGCTGCTCATTATGGCCATGCCAATGCTGCAAAGGTCTTGCTGGCAGCGGGTGCCAACTCGGAGTACAGGGTTCCTGGTTGGGAGAGCGTCGATTGCCAGAAGTTGCTCAGCACTTTGAAGGTGAAGAACTCCCGACCCAAGGCCAGCGAACACTTCTCGTATGAATCTGGGCAGGATGGCCAGCTGAAAGATGTTGAAGAGCATGTCCGACAGGGAAACACAGAGATAGAGAGAGGGAGAGAGGAGGTGTACCTGTCTTGGAAAAGCCATGACTTAGTAAAAGTTCACAGGAGCATGTTGTCGGTGTATGTGTGTGTATATCTTTTGAGGGCTTCATATTCCAAAGCTTCCATGTTGCAATTGGTTCCCCCATATGGGTTCGTGCCGCAGGGTCATCACAAACAGTTGAGAAATGCCTTTGCCATCCTTTGCCCAAGGGTGGAGATTTTTTACTTTGGTCATCTCCCAACTGTTTCCAGCTCCAAGGAATGCTTAGACAACGAGTTTGCAGAGGCCGCCCTCAGGGACTATCGCCCGAGCAGTGAGAGCAGTTGGCCGAGCTGGGCCAGTTGCGCCCGCCGCCGGCAGAAGCCATCCTGCACCATCAGCTGATTCGATTGGCAGAAAAAATGTCCGCCCAACCGTGGCATGTCAATGACATGTAAGATCACGAATAGATCATGAATAGATCATGTAAGCAACCCTGGGGGCATGTGTTTCAAATTCACTGACTTGGCAACGAATGGATGGTTTGCCTTGCGCTGAGTCTTTTTCGATGTCTTGAGGTCTTCAAGGAAGCACCCAAAGGCACCCCACGAAGCACACCTCACGCGCTGTACTTTCACATCTTGCTGAGGCCAACTCAATGCATATGCCGTCTCTAAATGAAACGCAGCTTTCCAACACCAGAAGCCATCAGAGTGAAGGCAACCCAGCCGCTGTTCCAACTCACATAGGCGGAACAAGGCCCCGACTGGTCAATTGCTTACGATCTATACACCACTGACCATCACCAGTTTTACCTTATGTAGCTTGTGATTTGCCATCGCATACTTGTTTGAGTGTGTTCACCGAATATCAGAGTTCACAATTCCTAGCGAATATCAGAGTTGAGCACAAATTGACCACAACAAAGGGGACGCTATAACTAGAACCATGATCAACCATTATCAACCATTACTAGTTTGACTCGGCGATGCCAACTATAACCTTAAAAGAGGCAGAACAAAACACGGTTAATCATGAAATTTTAAGTTTAATGATTGCTGAATCATGATTAATGAAGAACTACTACGGAAAAAATCAAGGATGCATAATGATATGAAAACACGAACTAAACATCCCCATCAGTAAGCATGATGATTTCGAACGACTAATCACAACCACAATTCACCATCACCAACCACAACTCACCATCACTAAGCATAATCATATGACATAACTAAGCAGAACTAACCATGCCCACCATCCCACCATCCCACCATCCCCATGCCCATCCCCATCCCCCCGTTGTGATTGCCGCCGACGCCGAGGCCATGGCTGGCTTCACAGCTCCAAGGCTGCGGGGCAGATCTCCAGCGAACAGGTGGAGAGCCTGCTGCAGTTCCATCGGATCAATCCCTTGGCGCAGGCGGGGGGCTGCATGGGATCCACTGGGAGAGCACTGGATGCTGGAGATTAGAGATGTTCATTCTAAATTTGTCGGATTTTGGATGGATTTGGAGATGATTAGATCTATCAGATGGATGATGAAGAGCACTGGATTTTGGCGATTCATGCTGCATATTGGATGGATAATTAGATGGATGATGATACGAGTCATGAAGATATATGAGTCATGCTGGAAGTACAAGTCTGGAACATCTATAGATATAGAACGATATATATTCATATTCTAAATTTGCGCATACGTGGGCAGCAATGGAGGGAGAGATACTGCGGCATACATGCATGCATGCGTATACGTGCGTGCGTAGGTAACAATGCAGAAACACACGAGAGAGATATGTGGAAATGCATGGCCAGAAACATTTGCATTAAGCTGCAGGCTATGAATGGATGTTTCTCTTCTAGCACCAGCCCGAAGTAAGGGCTTGAGGGTACTCAATCAAACCAGGACTGCTGGGGTTGTTGCGAGAAGAACCCGAGATGCGAACAGAGCAAGGAAGTTGAGCTGAAGTACAGATGGCAACGAGCCAACGCGATAAGGGAAAGTTGTGCCAGGATATCTCGCCGATATTTTCTGTGGATTTGCTGCCCCCTGGGCTTCGATCATCAGCCGATTGCCCAGGCGGTTCTCCTTGACCTCTCCTCTCAGCTGCCCTTGAAACAGCTTAGAGCCTTTGCTGCATCGACTTGCAGCTTGAGCTCCGAGTGTCCAACCTACTCGTGCCTTCAGCTACTCACATTGAGCGATGACCAACGGTTCACCAAACATTAATGATTAGGTACCAAGTTGATGTATCAATTCGATCACGTTGAGCGATACATTGAAGTTGAAATATCAACTAATTATTGACCATTGGACAATCGTTGATCATTTGACGCGTCCCAATGGGACGATTGCTGACAGTCATGCCCGACAGCGAGAGTGAGAATCATTGATCATTGGGTGGACGAAGCAATCGCAATGAACCATCAGATTGGGTTGGTCCCAAGCAACCATTGATCATTAGGTGGACGAAGCATTGTCAGTTCCCAGGTTGGGTTGGGTCCAAATCTCATGGCTTTTGCGAGGAGAAATGATTAGCCTCTTCGAGTCTGTGGACAAGGATGGCAACGGCATGCTGGATGAGGTCGGGGTCGCTGTTTATTGCAGACACCAATTGCCACGTTCACAGGCGAAAAGCAGGGGCCATACCCCGACATGTTCTGCGCTCACCGGTGTGCTACGGTGAGCTCCGGATGTGCTGGTAAATGGTGCTGGCAGCCAGGCGGAACTGGCAGAGGCCTTGAAGTTGGCCGGGTTGAGTGCTGAGATGGCGCAAGAAGCAGCCAAGCGCCTCGCCAAAGGATCAGGCACACGGCACTGGAGTCGTGGGAGTTGGGTGGTGATGATTTTGGATTTTCCATGATTTCCCACGGAAATGTAGCGGTGGAGATACCAAGGGAACAGAGTTTGAAGGCGATCTGGAAATTTGCAGAGCAGATGGTGCGGTTTGGGAGGTAGCCATAGGGCGCAAGTGCCTGACAGCCAGCATTACCCATGCTCGTAGCTGTTGGATCATTACAGAAGGATTCCTAAATGTTGAAGCTTATGGCCTCCCACTCTTCCATGCAAGGTCTTGATCTTGCACAATTCTCAGGCTGATGCCAGTGACCCTATTATGGAGGGAAGCATCGGATGTGCTCATGATGCCGAGACAATTGGACTCATGAACAGCTAACTTTGTCATTTGCCACAGCCGGCTGTGGCAATCACTAGGGACACCACGGGACACCACGGGACACCTCACGGGCAGGCGGCGTGGTGGAATTCTCTCGCTTCGTGGCTGCCCTGGCCCCTGCTTCGGCTTTGGTGGATCCCGAGATGCTGCGCAGCAGCTTCAACCGCTTGGATGCCGGAGACCAAGGGAGACCAAGGGAGACCAAGGGAGACCCAGACGTGCTGTGGTCGATGTTTCTCCTTTGGGAGCAGCGGCAATGCTGAGTTTTGATCAAGTTTGTTGTTTCTCTTTGCAACATCCCCAAACTTGAGTTGAGAGGTGAAAAACAAAATATCGGCCACTATTGGTCCGACGTGTGCAGTCAAGAACTTTATGAGAATGAAATGATACCCTCCGCATGTGAGCCTCATGGAAGATTCAGGCATATTCCCTCACCTAGGTCATCACAACCTAATATGAATGCCATCTTTGCCCCGGATTCAAGCATCAGGTCAAGGCTGTGGTTTAACTGGTTTGGTGGTGCCATGTCACGATCGCACAGGTATAGATACGCATGCGACTGTGAGCCAACCCAGCTCACAGATGTCACATGTGTTATATCAGTGAAAGACCCAGTATTTCCAAGCAACGATAACCCCATGTGACATCCCCGATGTCCACGACCATTGCACCAGCCTGCCATCCCTAGGCCAATGGAGATGGCTTCGTGAGCCGTAGCGAGCTTCAAAGGCTCCTGGAGCGCGGGGCCAAGCCCATCTCAGTGCCCGATGAAGAGGCGCCGTTGACGTCACGGGGTCATGACATGGGCCACAATCCTGATCCGCAAAGGATGTGAAGGTGAACCCCATGGTCAACTGATTGGGTTGACCACTTGTGGCTCCTGGGTGCAACTCTTCCCTCTTTCCAAGAAAGAGTTGCGACACAGAGCACTCCAATATTGTCTCCCTTGCCTCTAAAAAATACCAACAATACGTTCGGTATAGGGCAAATCCGTGGGAAGCCCTGGCAAAAAAAATGGTTGTGAATGGCTGAGAATGGTCAATTAAGATCTAAGACTGCGCGTGGTTCATGAGGTCGGAATCAGGAACTGTGGCTGCTCGGTGGCACTTGCCCTGCCACCGTGGACTTGGTCACTGTGGAAGCCTTCAAAATGGATGGATGATGCATAGCATTGAACGGCGATGATGATGGACGGATGATGGGCGGATGGTGGATGGTTGATGGATGGATGATGGATGATGGATGATGGATGATGATGGATGGATGGATGATGGATGATGGCACTGCAAATGTCCACATTTGCCCAGTGGGGCGTCATCCTTCCCCCTTGTCGAGGGTTAGCCCCCTGGGATTCAGTTCTCACGGGGCAGGTGGCGCCAGAGAAAAAGGCCCATGCAGCGGAAAAGGCTCGACAGGCCTTTGATGGCATCAGTCGGGCTGGCCCAGTCGTTTTTACAAAGATGCCTGCTTGGTTGATCTTGGTTCATCCTGATCAAGACGAATTCGAAGAAATGCCAACAGCAACTCTACGGAAGCCTGGGAATCTTTACATTCACCAGCCATTCTACCACGGGCAGACCGTAGTGACCGTAGTGACCGTAGTGACCGTGGTGTGGTATTTTCCACATTGTTTGGGTTGGCGGTGTCGTTAGTTCCTCCGTGCAGTAACTGTGCAACTGAGGTGGCGAGGGCAGACTGCGGATCTCCTTCGCATCCTTCCAGCGCCACTTGGGGGCCTTCGTCGCCTAGCGCAGTGGGGGGCCCTGGGGGCAAACAGCAGCACCTACTGTACCCTTGGGCACGAGCCAAAACAAAGCTTACATTGAACATCGAACGGGATACATGTGCACATTTACAGAGAGACTTGTGTCTACATATGAACCGTTTGAATGTGTAAACATGCATCTCTTCATATCTTAACATACCTTAACGTCTCTTATATCTGATTTATTATTATGCGTGCATGCGGCATGTGGATGTTTCGTCTTATGTTTCTTCTTTGTGTAGCGCCAAGCTACTTGCAGTCTCAAGTGAGATTGAGCTGTTTCCGACTCCCCATCGATCGTTTCGGCATAGCGATATCTCCTACAGAACTTGGCGCATCTGGCGCACACCGCCAGGATGGCCGCGCTGTGAGGGTGAGCCTCCAAGAGGCATCGCTGCTCTGAATTTGACCTCCTCGAGGAATTCGGCGGTGATTCAGGAGCATGGAGCATGAGCACGGTAAGTCTTTGAAACGGTACATTTGACATGATTTGACCTGCACATGACATTTGTGGAAAGTACCTTTGCATCATTCTACGATAGAATGATATAATTGTCTCCAGATTTATCCAAGCCTCTGGTGCAGTGAACGAAATGTACATTTCTATGGGAAGCACATCGTATGCCTGTTCAATAGGTTCATGCGTTTAGAAATGTTTAGAACACATTCCGACACAAATGCCCAAACACATACACATACACATGCACACGCACACACACACACACAGACACACGCGTACGCACGCACGCACGCACATGCACATGCACATAGAGCAAGATGGACAGAATCGCATGTGACACATAAACTGCCAGGCAGGACTGTTCATGCGGAGTCCATGCCCTGAAGCACCGTGTTTTGGAAAGGTTTTCTCCTAAGATCGGATGTTCCCCACCGCCTCAATCACTTTTAGGTTTTTTTTTTCCTCTTCGGGAGTTTGGACAGCTCAGTTCAGGCGAGTTGATCTCAAATCTTCAGACAGTGGTGGGGTGTCCATGAGAAGATCTAAACGGGCAAAGCAATTAGCCACACAACGTGCTCCCCTCAAAGGGGCTGTTCTGTTGTGCGGTCATCGCTGCGCTGCGCATCAAACTGAGCCCGGTTGCTCCAAGAACTCTGTGGCTCGCTGATTTTTATGGATTTCAGGTGGAGGTTCGATGAGGTTCGGCAGGGGCCCAGTTGGCAACTTCACCTTCGTTGGTGACAAAAACATGTTGAGGTTCCAAGGTTGATTCAGACCACAAGGGTCCCCTGTTAGAAATGCATGGTGTCCCCGAGAGGTGTATCACTTGCACCTGGTGGGCTCGTTTTGAACTGTGCTGGAGAGGCTTAGCTGTGAACACGCTTTGCTCCATGAATCAGGGCTGAGAAGTGGCCATGTGTTCCAGACATTTCCAGTCAAGTCGATTTTTCTTTTTGACCCAAGACTCCTTAGGCATTGCAGCTGTATATGAACCAAAGAACCTGTTCCCTGCAGAATTTCATCATTCATTCAGATCCTATTGTGTGGTGCATTGGATGTTAGGGGGACGAGCTGGAGTAAATGGTTCAAAGTCCCTGTGAGGAGGACGTAGGGCCCATCTTTTCAATGCCACCTCTGACAGCTGTCTCTCGCTCTCTCTCTCTCTCTATCTCTCTCTCTCTCTCTCTCTCTCTCTTTCTCGTCTACTTTCTATTCTAAATTCTTTTCTCTTTCTCTCTTATCATCTCTTCCTGTCATCTTTCTTCATTGCTGAGCGTCCTTGGAGATGCAAGGTAGTGATCCTGTGAGCTCGTGCAAGACCCCTCGAAAAGATCTTTGTGAAATTTTCCTGAGTACAAGATCCAAATGTGCACCACATGGCCAGATCTGAGACAAGGTGCACAGAGAGTTGTGCGAGCGCAGCATTGCTCAGTGTCAGCTGTCTCATGACACCTATTCTCAGGGCCATCTCTCTCTTGACATCTTTGCTCAATGCCGGCCCTGCTTGTTTGTGCCAATGTTCGTAACATGGACGTTTCTCCTCCAAACTTCGTTTGACATCCTTTTACCACTTCCTAGATTACTCATGCGCCTATGTGCACACACACATGGCCTCAGCCATTGGGGTTTGAAGCCAAGTGGTTGGCAGCTCCTCAGCCAGACTCCATGTGAGCAGCCCCAGCACAGCTTAAGGAGATGCAAGCTCTACTGCGAAGCGCGAATTCATGCGATATTCCAAGTTATTTTGACATTTCTGCTTTTGGACATTTTTGAACATGTGAAATGCAGAACAATCATCAATAACTTCTCCGCCCTCCAAATAAGAAACATCATGCTTGTCAAGTGGCAGCTTCTGCTTGCATCGGGGCACGGCAAAATCATGCCGTCCGACCCCATCAGAAGGTCGACTGGGTACAATGGTACAACCGACCAGCGGCCAGTTGGGGGCACCTGACCAACAACTGGACCGCACCCAGCGGGTTGCAGCCCTTCACATCTCGCCGGCAGTTTGGCATAGGCGAACATCCCGCAGTTGTGACACCGATGGCAGACTTGTCAGTAATGGCTGCAGCCTTCTTCGGGCTCATGGGTGTTTCGGAATTGAGGGTACAGGTCTTGTTTTTGACTTTGATATGTCCCCCTACTGAGCTGAGCAGTCCATTTGCTTGATTTTTTCATATTTCATATTTCCAAACTCTTATTCTTGAAACCCCCATGCAATCCTCTGCACTGGCGAATAGCGGCCATTTTTTTTATCGCCTGCAGCGGCTGGGTGCGCAGCAGTCCCACCCATCCCTGACGGGATTTTCTGCAGAGTCACATTAGGACGTCAAGACGTCTGAAAGCGCGCCATTAGAGACAAGGGATTCAAGGGAAGGAGCTGCGGGGGGATGACAGGCTGTTTAAGTTGTGAAGAAATGTTACATGATCCGTGCGTAAGATAATTATTCTCAAAGTGCCCCAACTCTTCTCTCCTTTGGCGAGCCTTACAAATGCATGTTGGGGCCTGTTGAGCCATGAGAATTGGCCTTTAGATTTAGATGCTTCTAGCATCTCACCCGCGCACCTGGCCCCCACTCGGAGGCATTTGGCTCAAGAGACGCCAGAAAAGTTCTTGCTAGAAATGTGCATGTCACAGTGCCAGAGGTCTAGCAAGGTCCCATCGCAGATGTCACTATTGATCAAACACTTCAACCGCAATCATCAATGTTACATAACGTATCACCGTGCAGACAAGGAGCAACGATCAAGAATCAAGAAGCAAGAAAGCCATCCATGGATGCAGAGGCAATTCCCAAGTAATGAGTCCAACCTACTAGTGTTGATCTTACAGACAATGGTGCGCTAGAAGCTTGGTTGGCACCGGGTCGATTGTGGAGGCTGGGCTGCTTGAAATCTATGGCGTTCTTCAGTCTTCTCCATGCCTGGGAAACATGATTGCAGTGGGCCCGGTTGGCCTGCCAACCTGATCCAACCTGATCGAACCTGATCCAACCTGATCCAACCTGGTCGCTGGTCAGGAATGGACTACACTGATGTCTTTCGTCAGGGTTTGGGCGAATGGTCGCCCAATGGCAAGTTCTTGGCTGGCGCTCAGCAGCTGCTGGTCCGCACCGAGTCTGGGGCATCCTGGGGCATCCTGGGGCATCCTGGGGCATGGCACTGCTGGGTCTCCGAAGCTGAGGAATCGACTTCAAATCCGAGAGCACGACTCCCTGAAGCTTCACCAGGCGAGACTGCCGACATTTCCGGATGGTTGAAGCACCTTGAAGCACGTTGAAGCCACCTGCCAGTATCATCCAGTATCTACTTCCTGCATAGCTTTGAAATTCGTAAGAAATGGCTAGTTCTGTTGCTTTGTAGGTGATCCGTGGCTGCATGTGGGTTGGGGTCTTTCTTTGAAGGGCTTCTGGTTTGCTTCCCGTATTTTCCTGTGAAATCGCACTGTGAGGTGTTGGAAGGGTCTAGTACAGTGACCACCAAGGTCCAACGCAGGAATGATCATGACAGTGCCTTCCGTACTGTCAGGTGTTCATTTGCCTCGACAAGGTTGAGAGGACAGTGGCACACCGGTGTCCGAAAGGCTCCACGATCACGAAAGACATTCCGCATACAAGTTGAGCTTCAATGTCAAGTTGCTGGTACAGTAGTTGTTGGATTGCTGTTGCCGAAAATCGCTTGCCCACCGGATTTGAAATTCCAAAGTCCCAACGCTTTTGGGGGCACATCCCATGAGGATTGAATGGTCTCCAGATTCCCAGCTGATCCTGACGGAGGTGGCACGACCAGGACAGCCCTTTGAACTTGAGGCCCCAGCCTTTGTCAAATCCTACGAATCGCACAATTTGCATGATTTATTTCACGCAGGTTGGGTGATTTTTTGGGAGAACGATCCTTTTTGCATGTTCAAATGGGGCAAGAGTGTATGCTAATCCTTATTTGGGATGCTCAGGATGACTGCGAAGACTGATCGGAAGTTACGGATGATGTTGGTTTGGAAGCAAGGGGGTATGCCATGCTCCCCAATTCAGACAGAAGTGCATTGCAAATTGCCGCGCAAAAAGACCGCAGCCATGCAAGCGAGGATTGCTTCAGATTTGGAGCATGAGGCAGGTGCGGTCTTGGCGTGCACAAACAAATCCCGCTATCATATCAGGCTGAAGTAGCCACGCCAAGCAAGAAGACCTGATTCGCCCCCAGCAATGAACAGGTCTAAGCCAACAGTACGCTCGATGGCTATGACCCTGTGCCTGTAATCATAAAAAAAAACAGGGGGGAGCCACAATATTCGCTGCACAGATGTGTTCCATCTCCATGAGGCAAGGGCAAGCCAAACACCACCAGCATCCACAAGCAATAGAATGATGGAATTATACAATAGATTTATAAAACTTATACAAACTGAATGAAGCAATGATTGCTTTTGCCGCTAGTTTTAACCTGTTAAATTTTTGGTTAATCTGGGATCTTTATCGCAAATGAATGGTTTCCTTAGCATGGTCGTCGTTTTAGCTTAACATCCTCACTTGCCAATGTAAGGATGGCCGGTGAGCCATTTCGCCCAGCTGCTCAGGGATAGCGAGTGGACCTGCCGCATTTACGAGGGTTTGGCTGGCATTGCCCATGCACGATGGGCAGATGCTGAGACCGTGTTGGTGACAGTGGACTTCCAGCGGCTTGCACTGAGTGGCTTGGGGGTTGGACAAGTTGGCGTCAAGGGATCCTGTTGATTTTGATCTTTGACGTGGACAGTCGTGAGCCCATTCATGCCTCTGACTGGGGGGACTTCAAGGTTCATGGCCGGTTCCCTTAGTTTTCCCAGGGTTGCCTTGTCTTGGTGGAAAGTTGTGAGTTCCATCTGGCTTTGAAGGTGTTGTGTTTGGGATTCCAACTCGCCTCTCGCGTAATCAGCCGCATCCCAGGCTCTACGTGTCTATTTGGCCACTGCAGGAGGGAAGCAGTGCCCGGAGCCCAGCTACGTCGGTCGCTGTGATAGTGACCCCTGGAGATCTGCTGCCGAGGCTGTGCAGATCCCTCGCCCCAAATTCCGGCAGAGGGGCGTCGCCTTCAGCCGCGATGGCTGCTGGCTGGCAGCCCTAAGGCGTGTGGAATGCAAGGACTGTGAGGTGGAACATGTCATTAGTGGCCAACTCGCGAGACGTTAGGCCCTAACCTTTGGTGAGTTGATGGTAGCCTGCACGCTTTTGGGAGTGCTGGATATGACTTGATTTCTTGGGGGAAGCTACTCTCAGCCGTTGGTGGATTTCCATGCCTTCTCCGTTTCTTCGGTCCTCTGAATTTGAGACATGGAACTCGGACCGGAACCCGCGCATGGTCCGAACAATTCGTCGCGGGCTTGATGCGCTTTCGGGGGCACATCCCAATGTATGACAGTGCAATTGACAGTTTCTAGGGCGCAAATTGGTATCAGGTGTCTTCCAAAATTACAGGTGTCATGCTACGTCATCCTGAATCTTAGGTTAGCTCTCTTGACAGCTGCATGAAGGGTCAACGGCCAGTGAAAGCAGGACAAACTGAGCGTGTACAACGCAGAAGGGAAGTTTGCGTGCCTCACTGAAGCTTGGATGACATAGAGTGGTGGTGGGCAGCAAGTTCTTAGTGTATTTTATCGTTGCAGTTGTTTTCCAATGAACCGTCATCCCAACCAGGAGTGATCATTTCCCAGCCGATCAATTTGCTCGAATCTCTGAGCACAGATGGTGAGAAACCTCGGACGTGTTGAAAGAGTCCTGCCTGGATTGACATCAGCGTCTCCAGTTCCCTCTAAGGATGTGGCCCTTCCAGGTGATGCTGCCAACCTACTTTGGGGACCCGACGACAACACGCATCCTGGCAGACAACTTGACCAACATGACCAGCATGGCAATATTTGGGGAACCCCCCCAAGTACAGAGCCTTCGTCGCCATAGCTGAAATAAGACCAAGCCATAGGCTGTACAGGTCACAAGATGTCACACAGGTCATGGTTTTGGATGACGACTTTTTGGCTTGGCCTTGGCCACCAGGCTTGTGGTTTGGGAGATGCCGGGTCGGTCGCCTTGGTGCAGAATGCCGCTCGTTCGCGTGAAGCTCCGGCAGGTTCTGGACCTACGCAACTGATCCTGGGAGATCTGTTTGTTCGTCAATCCCCAGATTTGCCGGAAGGAGCTGGTGATTTCCCTCCCAAGGTGATTTCTCCCATGAAGTGTTTGTTACGTTTGTTGACTGCAAGGGGGACGGTGCTCTGTTTGGAACCAAGCGCAGCAATCCGTTGATGACTGGGGGATTCGGGAAGGTGCTGCCATTTCTGGGCCTGTGACCCGGCCCGCAGTTCAGGTACAGCCTGGCGGGTGAATGCCTGGCACAGCTTGGGGATGGCTTTCCAAGGCGGGACCCCTTCGGCACTGCGAAGGGAGGTGCAGCTGGTCCCCAGAGAGAAAGCGCTCAGAGATCACCAGAGACCTAGGTTTTTTCATGATTTTTCATGATTTGTTCATTTTTTCCACCAGAATCTCATGAGATTCATGAGTCAAGTCATGAAACACCAAGAATTTTTTCCATTTCACATTTCATTTTCCACCATGAGCAAAAATAGGAACCAGTCATAGCCAAGTCATAGCCGCAACCAGGTCAGTGGTAGCATCTCCGTCCACTGCTCTGCTGGCGGCTTGTGGCATGGATGGGCAACTGCAGCTGTTCCTGGGCTCTGAGGGGCGAGCCTTGATGTGAAGCCAAGGGTCACGGTTGATGGCAGGAGGTCAATGACCATCATTCACCATCAATAAACTGGTGGTCAACCACCTGTAATTTGTAATGTTGGTGAGTAGATAACGATGTTCATAAAATTTGGCAATGGTTCATTCAAAGTTCATTCATTCATGTTTAATATGCGGCTGCGGGCTAAAGGGTCTGAAGCAAGGGTGATGTCTTGTTTTCCAAGCCAGAAACAGCACCAAAAAGGATTTCTTTCTCTTTACCCGCAGCCGCGCAGCCATGTATATGTATGTTTGTTTTGATTTATTCCTATATATGCAAATATAAAAGTATATACAAACTATATGTGTATCACACCTACCTACCCACCTACCTAGCAATCTACCAACCTGCTTACATTCATTCTTCGTTCGTTCGTTCGTTCGTTCGTTCGTTCGTTCGTTCGTTCGTTCGTTCGTTCGTTCGTTCGTTCGTTCGTTCGTTCGTTCGTTCGTTCGTTCGTTCGTTCGTTCGTTCGTTCGTTCGTTCGTTCGTTCGTTCGTTCGTACGTACGTACGTACGTACGTACGTACGTACGTACGTACGTACGTACGTACATGCGTACATGCATACATGCATACATGCATACATGCATACATGCATATGCATACGTTCACACACACACATAGATAGAAATCATGATATTAACGTATATATGTAGCATATTTGTTTACACATCTATATAGATGGTTGTCAACAACCGTCTGTCTGCTGTAACACATTCATGACAGAGGTCAGGGATAGTTGGTGTACCATGGTGTACCCATTTTACAGTACCAGTCCATTAAGATAATACTAGTTGATGACAAACACCTTGTGGCGCTGCGGGCCGCATCATCCTGCAATGGAGGTCTTAAGCAACCATCAGCGACATTGACCGACCAAGCGCATTGTTACAACATGTTCACCCTTCGGGGTGATCATGCCGATCCATCCCGATCAACGCTACAAGCTTCACTCTTGTGGATGGGGGTCCGGTCATTTGACGACCACCAGCTTCAGTGATTTGGGGAATGGTCTTGGGTCACTGCTTTAAACACTGGGCCCGTGCCACAAATGGTTCAGATTCAGATGATCATTGAACTGGTGGCACCTCAAGCCTTATCGAATAAATTGGAACCAGGTTGCATGCAGCCAGCAGAACGGAACGACGCGAGGCTGAGTGCTGTGAGCAAGAAGATCGTAGCAAACATCTCCCATGCAACTTGGACGGGTCCTCCTCCTTCCTATCATCGCGGTCGTGATCATCATGGTAATTGGTCATCGTCACGATCACTTTTGAAAGGACGATCGATGATTCACAATGTTGACGATAGCAATGAGCTTGAACGCGATGATGATGATGATGATGATGATGATGATGATGATGATGATGATGATGATGATGATGATGATGCTGCTGATGCTGATGCTGATGATGATGATGATGATGATGATGATGATGATGATGCTGGTGAGGATGATGCCGGTGGTGATGATGATGATGATGATGACGACGACGACGACGACGATGATGATGATGATGCTGGTGATGATGATGATGATGATGATGATGACGACGATGGATGGTGATGACGCTGGTGATGATGGTGAGGATGATGACGATGATGATGATGATGATGATGATGATGGTGATGATGATGATGATGATGCTTGGAGACGTATAGTGGTGCTCTCTACTAAAATTTGATAAGTGTGCTTCGTGTTGATGGAGTTGGACCATTGCAGCTTCAGATTGGATGGGGCTGTACAAGGGCTCTTGCAGGAACTGGTTCTGGAATGGCGTGCCCCTTTGTCAATGTGGGTGGTGGATGCCCCAAAAGCGTTGCTTAGATGGGCCTTTGCTGTCGAGACCTTGGCCTCAGGCACTGGACCTCTCTGAGTGTGATGAGGAGGCTGGGGGATTGCCATGACAAAACAGTTGCGATGCCAGGTTTGCCACATGGTCATTTGACAAACAATGTGTGCCCAGTTTGTTCTCACAGACTGCTCACCCCGCCTGGTTGGCTGATAAGCGCAGAGCCAGCAGGTTTCTTTCTGGGAGGAGGACTTTGAGATGAGCGAACCTGGCGGTCTTCGCTACAAACGGCTGCAGGACCACCGCTATGGGCTATGCCGTGACAGTAATCTAAGCTGTTCACTCCAGAAGTTGGGCAGAGGATCGGCTTAAGAATTGATATCGCCTGCTTCTAAGACATTTTGCCAGTTTGTGGGTGGACTAGTGTCTGATTTCACCAGAGCTTGGCCTGAAAGGTCTTGTTTTTCGCAGAATATTTTGGCCCGAAAGCAACCAGGGCACCAGGCATCAACAGGGACAAGTTGACTTCCAATAGATGGCGCGCAGCGGATCGCAGCTGCTGAGTGTTGCCCTGCTTGGCCTGCTGGCCATTTGCGCTTGGGTGCCTGCTTTCATCTCTAGCAAGGCACAGGTCCCTACTGCTGCTGCCGCAGCAGCTGCTGCACCACTGCCAGCCTTGGCAGGCGAGCCACCAAGTGTAGGCATCCACTGGTACTGGGACCTCGGAATTGGCACCCTCCATGGTGAGACAGCCAGTGTGGTGATGTTGGTCGTCTTCTTGACAGTCACCTTCGCCTTGCTGGGTGCTGGTGGTTCTACGAGGAAGGCATGAGTTTGGCCAGTTTACGATGGCCGTAACAAGGCCCACTTTTCCATACAAGCGTTTGAGAAGGGAAAAAAAGGCAGTTGACTGCAGTCGGAGCTGATTTGGGACGATGCAAGAGTCCGCAAGAGCAATGCAGCCATGTTTGCATGTTCTTTCATGTTCATACTTCTTTTCTCTCTACTCCACAGGACTTCCCGCGTCTCGAAGAGCGCATTGGCCCCGACACAGTTGATGCAGATGGGATCCCAAGGACAGGACATGGCAGGGCATGGCAGGGCATGGCAGGGCATGGCCGGGCATGGCAGGGCATGGCAGGGCATGGCAGGTAGGTGGATGGTATCGGTTTGCTGCAGGCAGGGCATCACCGCAGCTCAGTGGAGCCCGGATGAGCGCGACCTGGCGACCAAGCACGAATCCTTCCCAAGTAGCCCGTTGGCAGGGGTACAGTGTGGGACATGTGTGGTGTTTGAACATTTTGAACCAAGTTCTTGAGGTTTTGTGTTCTTTTTGGTTGTCTTGGTCTGCAGTTTGATCGTTTCAGACTTCGGCAAATTCATGTACTTGTCATCACGTCAGCTTCCAGCCCAGCCTTGAAACCATACAGTTGGCCCATGTTTTTCTTCATCTCCAAGGTGTGGTGTGGGTGTGGGACCTGGGGAAGATGGTCCTGGCCTCGCTACTGTGTCACAATAGCAGTGTGAAATCCATGGTGTGGGACCCCGTGGCCACTGGAGATCGAAGTCGCCTCGCCATCAGTACCATGGCGGATATGGCTGCCGGCACCGGCGGTGTGGCTGATGGACCCAACATGACCTGCCAACAAGTCAGCAACGTTGCATATCAGGGTGGGTGCCGGCCACTTGTTTTGGCGAAAAGGAACAAGGGATTGCAGATGGACCTCAAATTTTCATTCTGCATGGCCGCACCCGCTGGGGCCAAGAGGAGTCTTTGGGATGAAACTTGCTGCGCACACCATCTACATTATCGGTTATGATCTCTTGGTGTAGCTCCTTAGTGAAAACACCTCCAACCGTCACAAATATCATCGATCTGAGACGCCAAGTTGGTCGAAGAAGTTGGTCAAATCCTGGGGAAAAGTAGCAACAACCGTCTCTTGCGCCTTCGAGGTACGTCGGATCCGGTGCTTTTTGTGTGGACACCGCACCACGCGGAGGCCTTGCCGTGCGCCGTCTCTGGGGCAAGGCTGCGATGGCGTTCAGATGGGCGCAGTTGCTGGGCTTGAAAGTGCCAGTGCCAAGTGTGCCAAGAAGAAATGGAGCAAACCATAGCAAACCAGCCACAGGGATGAGGGTTAACCAGCCACAGGGCTCATGGTTATCCAGCCGGGCTCATGGTTAACCAGCCACAGGGCTGAGGGTTAGATCACCTGGTGAAATTGATATGGATCCACCATTTACCCCCGGCTTTTGGCCGGGACAGTTCAGTTTCATCTTGTCAGCCTGGCTGGTGATGGGGAGGCCTGACGACGAAACAGAGAGTGAGAGAGAGAGAGATTGCCCTCAGAACTGTTCATGTCATGCAGAGAGCTCTGTGGTTGCTGGCATCGAGGCTTGCTACTGCAAGAGAGGGACCGCTGCTGTGCGTGCCGACTGGGGGTTGCGGCGCTGCCACCGCGGAAGAAATGGAGGGATCTGCAGTGTTCATGTTTGCCCTCTGTCGTGTTGGTCACCCCAGTTGTAGGAAGGAGCTTTGATTGATCCAGGATTACATGGTAGGGTGCAGGGACCTGTGTCGCGTATTCACTCAGATCAGGCGGATCAAGATCAAACTTGATCTGGCGTTTGCAGGGGAGGTTGGTGCCGAGGATGGCTGGGATCTGGTCCGCAGCAGAGGCCTTTGGATCTAGCAGCTTGTGAATCCGAGCTTCATGCATCTTCATGATGGCATCTGGCCAAACATTTGTCGGCTGGTTGAAGCGGGGTGATTAGAGAGTGTGACAAATCATTTGGTACCTGGCGTTAACTGCATTCAAGTGACAAAGCCGATAAAAAATCCAGAGCACTCAGAACTTTCCACATCTGTCTGCCCGGAACCAAAGTGCCTTTTTATTTCATGGATCCTGCAATTTCTCACCATGCTCTTGCGCTGTTGGTCATGGCCAGAAGGCTGGGACTGGACAAGCTGCCAAGCAAACATTTGACGCGTTGAAGCTCGGCTTGGGCAATGCCTGACGCAGTTTTTGAGCCTCGAAAATCATGGTCAGTCTTACCCTCGATTGGAGATATTGGAGCAGCCAATATTTAATATCTCCCCGTCTAGAGAAAGATGTGAATTAGCAGTAATTACTGTATCAGTCCAGTTTTTAGAGGGCAATGGCCATCATTTTGTTGGCAATCAACCAGCCACCAATATGATCATCCACGATCATCTGACCATGCGACCACATCACATGTGACGAATTGGGCGATCAACGTTTTCGTATGGTCAGACCTCTGAGCTATGGTTTGAAGGGAGGCGCAGCTGGACTTTGGACGAGGGCGGAAGCTCTTCGAACAGCGACTTGGATTTCTGAAAGGATCGGGGCTCCTTCCCAGGGGTTGAGCAGGTGGCCATCATGACCGCGTCGGCTGTCAGTGATGAAGTGTGGATCCAAGAAATCTGGTTCTGGATGTAGTGCGTCTTGATCTCCATCGGACATGCTTTCCGATTGCTTCGGTGGTGCATTTCAGGCATTTTCGGTCCAATTCTCTCGGTGTCTAGCCCTCTAATGACCCTAATGCTTCATGGCAGCCTTGTCATGGGCAGAACTGTGGGGCCTGTGGGATGCCATGGGCCTTGATGAGTCGCAACGCGTTGTTGCCGCCTGTTGACTTGTTTTGGGGCTATCGTCATGTGGCTGTTGTTCATTGAGAATTCAGAATCCATTTCAACAAAATGCATCCACCATCTGCCACAGCTGGACCTCCGGGATGGCGATGGAAAAAAAAATCTGCCACATCATATTGAACCAAGGCTCAACAGCACTATCCCACCTGAATATCTGATGTCAAACAACCACATTGCCCCGAACCGACTGTTGATGGCGCCCAGATTTCCAGAGATGGACGACGACATTTGCAAGGCACTCACGGACCTAGTGCGGTGCTCCATGAAGCGAGTCTGTTCCGATGGCACGGGCGACCCGGAGCCCGTCATGGCCTGGGGTCTCTATGTGCCTGGGACCGCATGGGATACCGATGGTTTGATAATGCATTGAGGGCCCTTAGGATGTCTTTGGCCTGGCACTTTTCATTCTGAGCTGCATTATTGAGGCTCCCTGCCACCAACTTTTGCACACGCAGTTTTCTACAACTGATAGATCTGATATTTTTTGGGAAATGCTGGTGGAGAATAACTCAGATGAGACGGTTCCTGATGAAATTGTAGATCTTCAGGAAGTTGAGCCGTCTTGAGTCAATGTGGTCAAGATTGTCATTGTCATTCAGAATCCATGTGATCACGATTGACATGCTTGCTGGCTCAGCATGTTCACGACAGTAATGTATTGCACTATGCAATAGCCACTTCACATGGAAAATGAAAATCTTTTGGAGATGTGACGTGCAAGATAAATCCCCTTCAGAACTTTGTATCTGGACCATTCTGATTTTATTCTTAACCAATCGGATTTCGATTGCTTTGCATCGGTTCTGCCACGATGCTGGGGCCAATGAGGTGGGTGGCCTGCGTGAAGCCAAAGACATAGAGATGTTACGACGGCTCAACATCTCTGCCATTGTGAATGCTTCCCCAGACGTGGTGCATGTGCCTGGGAAGGGCAGCAGCAGTTTCTTTACACATTTTTTCGATCGAGCACAGTAATGGTCAACAATGGTCGTTGATAGTAGTGATGGTATGCTTCATTTGTTTGTATACGACTCCCTAAAATCCGTGGCGGCGGTCATGATGTTCCTTGTCTACTGGCATGCTTCATTTGTCCTCAATCTCCCTGGCGCTTTGAAGCATAGAGATGCGCAGGGCTGTCAGGCTTGTTTCCTGCAAGGGTTCCTTGCTCCACCGGCATCTTGGGACGCAGGCATTTTCCCCTTGCGTTCTATACAGGTTGTCTCTCCCAGCTGCCCCTCCTTTTCGTGTGTTCTTGTGTGCTCCCGCCACTGGGGTACAGGAGGACACTTTGGAGACTTGTGTGCTCTGTTCTGGGTTCTTGGTAGGGTATGGTGGGATCACGCTGGCAAAACAGCACTTCTGTATCGTTGGTTGCTGACTTCTGGGGTTCTGGAAGTGAATGGCTTAGCTTCCTCGAGGTGGACTACCCAAAGCGATGGCATGTCTTGACCGTGGATGCAGAGGATGATGAATTTTATCCATTGCTGGAGGCTCATCTGGAGGCCCAAGTCCATCAGTTGCCAGTTTTGATTCTTGAGCAGTGCAGACTATCGATTTCTCATGTGGCCAGCTGCATTGCTTCCCCTGATACTGACTTGTTCCTATCATGTCTCAACCCAGCATTGAAATCTTCAGGCCGTGGTCGAGTTCGTGGACCAGCAGAGGGCAGAAAAACGGCCATTGCTTCTGCATTGCTTCGCTGGAATGAATCGAAGTGCAGCACTCTGTGCAGCGTATCTCATGGTGAAGGAACGCATGGGTCTCTTCCGCGTGGTGAAGCTGCTGAGTGAGCGGCGCGGATGGATCTTGAGCAACGAGGGCTTTATGCATCAACTGGTGCGCTTGGCGCGTGACAAGGAGCTCTTGGACCCGGTGCCCTCCCCGCGCCTTGATGTGGTGGCAGAGGAGCCCCACCATGAAGAGGAACCGGAGTGCCTTGGCCATGGAGGAGCTGATATTCGACTCATTTCGGAACGAACTGGATAAGTCTTGTTTGTTCATAGGTGATTGATATTGATTGATGACTGCCTTTGACTACTTTTTGTTGATTTGATTAATGACAATTATATAATCTATTTTTTTTTGCAAATGGCTGAGCCCTGCGAGAGGTGATGGAATGACACCGATACTCACCATGATGATTTGAGGACATCATTTTCGACCTTACTGATGTTTGGTGAATTTTGTCGATCTCCACGTGCGATAGCCATGGTATTCCAGCGCGAACTCTGGCGCCCAGGTTGGACTTCCACCGAACCCGCGCACGGAGTTCCAGTATAACCGCTCCGCAGCACTGCCACGCCTCCAAGTTGGGACGGTCGCTTTCCAGGACGGTCACATGCTGCGACACCGGTGAAGCATTGTGATCGATCGATGGGTATGCTCCACGACACACGCATTCAATGACTGCACTGTATGCAGAGCCTAGCTACTAGCATAGCTCCTCGAAACATTCTCCACACATGCCAGGCTACAGATGGGTTTGCACCGTGACCTGGCTCCAGGATGTCAATGGAAGCTGATACCGACGGCACCCTGCAACGCAGCGACACCGCGCTGCAACGTACCAAGACGAAGCTCGAGAGAAGACTTTCACGATCCGAATCTGCCATGTCGGATGTATCTGAGGACGGCACCAGGAAAGTCCCAAGGACAGCGGAGCAAACTGCGCGTGGACAGGTCTCAGGCTCTCAGGCTGTCAGGTTGTTTGGTGCTGTGTGAAGCCCAGCTGCTGACAGGATTGATCCATCTGACCAACCGCTTCGCCACCGAACCATTTCTGACAAAGACTTGGGCTACGCATCCAGGTTACCCAGACAAGATTCCATCTCATCAGCAGCTTCGGCTTGATTTGGCTTCCTGAAGTAGATGGTATTCCCTAAGGGAAGCAATTTTCATAGCTTGAAAGCGCTTTCCTGATCCCTTGCATATCTTGTACCTGCAGGATGACCTCAGTTTTCAGGGTTCCTTTGAGTTTGAGAGGTGCCTCCAGCTATGTTACCAGGTTGTCATCACAGCATGTGTGGCCTCCTGTCATGGCAGCCACGCAAAAATGTCAATCCCCAATGACCCTTTGAGTGCAGAGGTTTTGGCTCACGCCAGCACGTAGTTGCGGATTCGCTCCAAATTAAGGACTTGAAGAAAATCAAGCCTTTGAAGGATTTGCGCGAGGGCACTGCGAAAATTCAATCTGGCACGTACCTGTATGTTATCATGCTTGGCGATCCGGAGTACATCAGGCTGATACATGAGGATCATTTGGTGCACGAAGGATTGGCTGGATGGGCGGAAATGTTTGTTTGAGTTGGCACGTGCCTCTCTCACAGCAAGAATAGCCGGCTGGCTGAAGAAGCAAGCTCATTTCTCTCCAAAACACATGTGGCGACTTGTCCTGGTAACATGTCGCAACCCGCTTGAGAAAATCTTAACCTCACCCCTAAATTTGAAGAAGATTATCAGGGCAATTCCTTGCATGACTAGATTGTCCAGACAGGAGAAAAATAGATAATCAAGATGAATCAAGTTTGTTTTCTACTAATCCGGCTATTTAAGTTGATTTTCTCCCTCATTTTCTTGCTTAGTCAGATTTGATGATTTGGCTACGTTTTCAAGGTTTTGCCAACGAGTGGCCGCAGGAGTCCTTGCTGGTCACACTTCCTTGGTGGAAAGGAATGAGTTCCGCAGAGGCTGGGCAAAGCAGTGGAATAACAACGACCCCGAGGTCCGACACACGGTGCCGCAGTTGCAAACGAGGAATGTCACAAGTGCGAAGTTGATCGAAGTTGACAAGGTGTTGAACACCTTAGCTGTTCTTTTCAAGCTGATTGAGCCTCCTATGGAGTCAGAAGAACTTTTCTTTGTTTTTGCGGGGGAAGATTATGAGAACGTTGAAGGGAAATGCCGAAACGTAAGCCCTGGACGCCCAACGTACCGAAATAATAAGGGACAACGGAACATTGTTGTGAGGCCGCTCCCATTACCAATGTCAAAATATTTTGGTCCCCTTTGGGTCGAGGTTGATTCCTGGGGTATATTCAGATAGCGAGATAGCCACGAAAGGAACGATCACTGAAAAACTTCTTTGGAGCGGCGACCCTGTTCACAGCGGCTTCATGTCGGTAGTTTCAGTGTGGCACTTTTGGAGGAGACCGCCGATGATTCGGTTCCAAAGCGAGCTGCTTGTTCGCTGAGGTGCTTTATGCTGGTGAGCTTGAGTACCAACAGGGCGTCGGTGTGACCATGTGGAATAACCACTCAGGTCACTATACACCATCAGCAAAAGATCACGTCCGTGTTCATTTGGATCCCTCTACCTTCGTCGCTTTTGATGACGATGATGAGTGATAGCATCGCTGGGTTTCCAGGCAGTCACTTGTACATAACTGGGGCCAAAGCGCCTTGCAATGGCCTGGCAGCCCACTGAGGACAACCACCAATGGCAGCCAAAAAGGTGAGGGACCAGAGTTGCAGCTGGGGCATCTCATTGCACGGAGCTTCCGAGAATGCCACACATTGCTGCCGCGCTACACACAAGGCAGAGTGGCTGTGCAGGACTGGGCTTCCTGGAGCTGTAGTTTCCAGCTGCACATTTACAGCTGCACTTGTGGGGAGCACCAATCCTGACTTTCAAGTGACAGGGTGGTCAAACAACTTCTCGGAGCCCTTCTGAGGCTCTGAAAATGACACATCTGATTGGAATTTGGGGAGAACTATGGATAAGTGATGCATCTGGAACAGCTAGGACTAGGAACGCGGAGCAGAACGTACAAGTTCCACCGATGCTGTGCTCAATATTTTGGTGGAGCATTCTAGTCCAAAGAGATCCAAAGAGCAGGTATAGAAGCTGCAAAAAATCATATGCAACCAGGGACATCTATGGATATCTTGGGACTGCTCAGCAATCCGCATGGCTTCATGGATAGCAGCCATGAGCTCCTTCTCCACAGCGATGGCAGTGGAGAGTCCAGCGGCGCTTCGGATGATCGCGGTAGATCTTCCTGCTGCCAGGTGCAGTTCTCAGCCCAGCTCTGTGAATCTCTGTGGGTGCCAGTTGGCTTCGAGGCCTTGGTGCTGGGTGGCCTCTTCATCCTTTGCGTCCTCGGCACTGCCACAGTCTTTCGTGATTCGCTTACCCAATACTTTGCAGACAAAGGTGGGCTTTAAGCGTTCGCAGGGTACTGTTTGGATCTTTTCGGCCTGGGTTTGAACATTTGCACCAAATGTTCGGCGCTTGCCCGGCATCCAATCTTACTGGCATGCTTCGGACAACTCAGATAGGCATCGAATCTAAGTCAGTAGCTTGTCAGCTAAGCATCAGCGCAGTTCTGCCTCATCATGGTGGTGACGCTTTATTTAGGCATGTTTGGGCGGAGTATGGTCATGTGCTTTTTCTCTTTTGTGCGTGAATTTCGCCAGCATTCGATAGAACCTGAGAATTGCAAACCAACTTGGATATATATATATATATATATATATATCAATGGATGAAACACAGGAAAGAGAAACAATTGCCATGTACTTCTTTGGTGATGACATGATTCGAATTCGGAAACTGCCAAATGTCAGCAGCGACGACCTCAGAGGTATCCAAGCAGCACAACTTGAACTTCTGCATATTGACCTGGGACCGCTGCTTAACAACTCCGCCGTGACCCTAGCACCACATATTCTGGGAAAGGTGTTGCGACCAAGCCCGGTAGAGGCAGAGATTAGGCCTGGGGGGTCCCAGGGGGCAAGCTGCGAAGACAAGTGATCAGCCAAGATAGTGAAAATTGATGAAAATCGCAAACTTTGTGGGTGTATGTGTTAAAGGTAAAACCATTCATGATCGGTAGCCAACACTTGCCACCAAACACGGGGCAGGTACAGTAAAAGATCTTTCTGATTGATCATGTTTGGCATATTCACCAGGAGTGCAGGGTTTTGACCGACAACCATACAGCCACCTTGATTCAACCCGCAAAAATCATGCCCTGTAGTAGTGGATATGATTTCGTTACCAGGTATAGCCAACACGTCTTGACAGATACAGTGGCAGAGATGAGTCCTGGTCAGGATGAAAGAGCTCACACTGGCGGTGAAAACGAATGGCCAGTGGGCGAATGTGGGCACGCTAAGCATGCCAAAGTTGCATGTGTCGGTCACTTTCATGCAATGGAAAGGAGCAGCGCAGTGGGAGATGTGGATGCGGCTTGATGATGTATGGACTGCTGAATTGCCAGCACCATCCTGAACCTCAACTGTCCTTCCGAGGCGAACGAGGATCTTCAGCTCAACTTCACAACTGTGGTGAGCATTGAAAACGCCACAGCTTTTGGTTTGGCAGGCGCTGCTCTAATACTCATGAGGAGTTGCCTCATTTGTACCCCGAGAGCTTTCGATATACCCGTCGGCTCGTAAAAAATGAAAAAGGGGCTCATGCCCCCAATAAACCTGCGGGTGCCCAAGGTATTTATTTTCTATTTTTTGCTCGTACGTGCATGACAAAGATCAAAAAGTAGGGTTGGGTACCTGGAAATATACTACAAATTATTTGTTCTGTGGGTTGCTCTGAGGGTTGGTGCATAAATTTGCGTGACAAGGTCAGGAACCCACAAATTATTTTCAAATAGTCAAATAAAACATAAAACAATAAGGGGGTTGGGTACCTACTCGTACTTTTTATTTATTTCTATCCAGCTTTGTAGATTTCAAAGAAATTGGGGGGCTCGCCTGACTACAAATCTGAGAACCATCACAAGATTATTTTTTAACAGGGTGTGATTATAAAGATGCTCCTGCTGGTTTGCGTTCGTGCGTGGCTCCGTTGCGTGGCCGGTTGCGTGGCATTGCGATTGTGAAAGTCGTCATCGAGCTGTCTGGCACCGGGGGGAAATGGTCTTAGGTGTTGATAGTATTTAGTATTTAAACAAATCCTTGAGACATACTTGACAAGACTTGACACTAGTTGAGACGTCATTCGAGGAGGGCAAACTTGTATTGGAATCATCCACGGAATTCCCCCGAGACATCGCGTCACATCATAGTACCAAATAGACACTCTTGTAGTGAAACTCTTTAAGTGACAAACTCGGAAGACACTCTGGGAGAGACGAACGGAAACCATTTCACTGATGGGGTAAACAGTGTCTGGTTGTGGTTGATAGTGATGGTGTCTGAACAAACTAAATGAATCAGTGGGTGCCTGACCTTGGGCCCTGTAGCTACTAGGTTTCCCCCAGTCCCCCAGGGTTTTATTTCTGGGCCATGTTTGGTTATTATAAGCCACATGTGTGTATGAGCATGCAGGCTATCATCCTAAAAAAACGTTTGAGATCCATGATAGTTTGCGCACAAGAGGCCGGCTGGGGCATGAGCTTGGTGCACTAGGCAGAGCTGAGATCAGTTAGGCAACCAGAAAAGCCAAACCCTACACCCGGAATCCTCAAACAACGAACCCATCAACTCTAAAACTTTTTCGATCCTTTTAGACTTCTGAAGACCTTGCTGGGTACCTAGGGTCTTATTTGTTTTTTATTTGTTTTTCAGGGGTATGACCCCCCCCGTGCCACCAGAGGGGTATTTTCGATTTTCTCTTGTGGTGCCTGCAGCTAACAGCAATTCACATGACCAAAACAGAAATGAACCCATTTCCATTGGCAAATCAGAGACATCACGCGCGCTAGTTGAGCTGTGGCAAGTGACCATCTTGGGAGATTTTGGAGATTTTGGTGAGCAACAAGTCCCTCCCTGTTTCTGACCATGTTCGCCGCAGGGAAGCAGGTGGTCCGAGAAACACAAAGCATGTGGAGGGTGCAGGGACGACTCTTCGTGCCTCGGTGGACAGCTTTGAGATTCCAGGTCCAACGTCGGGCCGCAGTAATGAATCTGGGCCATGGCGATGGGTCAAGGTTAACAAGCGAACAAATGGGTAGGTGAACATTCCACCCAACACTAAACATCCATGAGACAAGCGACAAGAAACACATCAAAAAGGGAAGGATCAAACAACAAATCAAAAGGAACAAGGAGGGAAGGAAGGAAGGAAGGAAGGAAGGAAGGAAGGAAGCAGGGAAGGAAGGAAGGAAGGAAGGAAGGAAGGAAGGAAGCAGGGACGGAAGGAAGGAAGGAAGGAAGGAAGAAAGGAAGCACCGAAAGAAAGAAGGAAAGAAGAAATTAGAAAGAAAGGAAGGAAAGAAGTAAGCAAGAAGGGAACACAGGAAAGGAAGAAAGGAAGACAAAACGCAAGAAAGGAAGACAGGAAGCAAGAAAGGAAGGAATGAAGGAAGCAAGAAAGGAAGGAAGCAAAGGAAGGAAGGAAGCAAGGAAGGAAGGAAGGAAGGAAGGAAGGAAGAAAGGTAGAAAGGAAGAACGGAAGCAAAGGAGCAAGAAAAGGAAGGAAAACAATCAGGATGACTATCATCATCATCATCATCATCATCATCATCATCATCATCATCATCATCATCATCATCATCATCATCATCATCATCATCATCAT
>VSDK01002424.1:71466-100509 GCA_009767595.1 Symbiodinium kawagutii | reverse complement strand
GTGTTGTTGTTGTTGTTGTTGTTGTTGTTGTTGTTGTTGTTGTTGTTGTTGTTGTTGTTGTTGCTGTTTTCCCATCAATGGCATCAATTGCTGGGTAGGTTTGCTCACCTTGAATCATTTTTTCAGCTTGCTGGTTGCGAGGCGAGTTTTATCCAGCGAATCTCTGCAGATGTGGGACTGATTGGTCTACAGGTGACTGCTGAAATCATCAATCCGTTCCTTGCTATTCAGAAACAAAGCTGTGCATTTCCTATCAATCATAGCTTCCTGTACGCAAAACCATTGACTGCTAGAGGCGTTCCGCATTTGTAGAGCGGTATGAGTTTGACTTCTTGAAACACCCACGCTGCAGGTTGCCTCAAATCATCGTGCTGGGTGCCATGGACTTGTCCATTCGAGAGAAAACCACGCAGGGAGAGGACATCTTCCACCTGAAGGGGAACGAGTCATCAGGTGAAACCCTCGGGGACTGCGCAACAGTGTGGCAGGGTCATCCACAGCCACTTGCCATCACCGGCCCGTGACTGTTGCTGCTCGTCTCAGGTTTGGGAGGTCAAGCGCTGGCCCCTGGCGACTCCAAACTGCACCTGTCACTCAGCACCTCGGAGTGAGGGAGATTCTCCATGAAAGGAGCTAAGAGCAACAAGATGGGACCATGAAAGTCACCATTTGAAGGCAACCGCAGCTTTTCGGGTGAGGATTTGGGTCGCGGCCATCCGTTGGTCATGTTGGTGTGGGGTGAATCAACTAGCAAACTAGTGAGCGCTGCATTCAGAGATTTCAAGCTGCTAAAAATAGTGGTTTGGGGATGTTTGGTGTCCCACTCTCTAAAAACACAATTGTCTGATTTTGCCTTTGTTCGCTTCTGAGGTGCGTTGGTGTGGTGCAGGTTTTTTGATCCACGGTTGTTCTCCTTAGGTCCTGAGGCATGTCAGGTATGTTTCCAGATAATTTCTCAGCAGATGGTGGAGTGCCCAGAGCTGACAGGTACGATGGACGCAAATTTGAAGGATTTGTTCCTTGTGGGCCGGCTGATCGGCGACGCAGTGAATGGTGCTGTAGTCGTGGGTGTCTCGGGCCCACTGACCATCACCATCCTTCCCAAGTTCACTGTGACGCTTGCTGCCTATTTCCCAGGTATTGTCGGGTCGTTCCAGTGTTTTTTTAACACCGATAGGTGCACGATGTGTGATATTGATATGTGAAAGCCCGCGCATGTGTGATCATGTGTGTGTGTTTTTCTTGTGTTTTGTTCGAATGAAGCACCCGCATCTTTGCGGTGCCCAGCACAATCCATGGATGGCGGCTCATACATGGTGTGTGGGTGGGTCGAGATTCGGAAGAGTGGGAGGTGTTTCAAACACATTTAGGATGCCAGTAAATAGAGTGAGTAAACGTAGCCAGCATAGCCAGCTCAAGCAAAGCGACGCTCAGGAGTCTTGATTATGTGGCCAATGGTGTGACTGCACAGCTGTCCTGTTTGGTGGTGTGTGGTTCGGCCAGCATTTTTAGCCCTTGGCTTCCCGAGCCAAAGAGCTTGGACTCGCTGCGAAGGGAAAACGCAAGCGGCTTTTTGGTCGAGTGGTGATGGAAATGCTTCCCACTCATCCAAGAGAATCAAACACCACTGGGGATCGGCACTATGATGTATGATTCGATGAGATTCGATTTAGAATTCCAACAGAACCATTCTATAAGGTTGTGTGCTAGAAGAATGGCAAATCCTGTGTGCTGCCCCCATGCAGACATGGCTTTGCCGTGCAAGGAACCATGCTCTTGCTCCAGAGGCTCTGAAAGGGAGAGGGTGGAGAGGGTGAGGCTTTTAGGAAGTGCAGCGGAGCGGACGAAGCGCGCCACTAATGTCAAGATTTTTGGCTTTATGGTTGGAGCAAGCTTCCTTCAATACGGAGTCCTTTTGCAATAGATTGCAGTATCGCTATTTTTTTGACAAGGACCGGGCTACATGGTTTCTATTATGATTATATCCAGTGACTTGGGAATCCTCACCGATCAATCATTGTGATGTAGGAAACCTAACGGCAGGTAAACCAGCGTAAATGACAACAATTTTATAGGGTGCCCTACTGTGAGCCTATTACTCAGTTCTCCCTGGTGGGAATGTATGTATGTATAATGAAAACATATATAGTACATACTTACTATATATTTGTATATGTGATTGGGGTTGGGGGGTGGATGCTATTGGGAGGCGAAGGCAAGGTCTACAGGTCAACCTTTAATGACGAGGCCATGGATTTGGCCACTGCAAAGAGCGGGGTATTCCGAAGGTTTGATGTTGACCACACTCACCAGCCCCAACCAAACTTGGGCTGCCAATCTCTTTGTCCATCGGGTCACCCATGATTGATTGCACAGCTGCTGTTTTGTTGCTTGTCTGGACTTGTCGGCTCAAGATTTACACCGACTTACGCAATCTCACTGTACTCAGTGGACTGACGAGGAGTCCCAACCAAATCACACAATCACCTAATTCGCAACTCAGCTTCGCTACATGTTCCGGGCGATTGATGGAGGGTACCCATAGGAGGTAGGAGGTGTGTGTTCAAAGGGTGAATGATGATCCTTCAAGGAGCTATTCCAGACACCGGGGCCTGGGAGTGCTCAGGTGATCAATCCCTGCTTTGATTTTTGTTCTTTTAAGGTTGAATCTCTAAGATCCCTTCCAAAAAACTGCCAGCACAAATGCCCAAAAACTGCCAGCCCCCCAAACCCAATATATAATTGCCAATACTACTCCGACCCCAACCCCAAAATAACTCGTCCCTTTAGAATAATATGCAAAACAAGACCTGTTCCAGGTGGCTTTTATACCTGTGATGAGAGCCATTGTCATCCATGGCTGTGCGTGCACAGCTGTTGTGAAGGGAAAACGTTCAGCAGCCACGTGAAGGGCCTTGCCCCCCATGGAAAAAGGGCCTACGCTGGAGCCATTGCCACCAGCCAAGGTACTCGAACTGAACCATGATCGAAAGTCTTCATATGACCATGGACGCTCTCTCAGACGCCAAAGTAGAGATCTTTGTATTCATCCTGGCGGTCTGTCTTCATTACCTAATCTTCGCCACTCGCGTGCCATCAAAGGACAGAGGGTGGGCGTCCTGCTAACGCGGTCGTGTTTGATCATCAGGATTCAACGCTCTGTTTTGGTTGACCAGAGGTCAGTGTCGAGCACCCAATCTGTGGAACCAGTTGCAATGGCACCCGAAGCGAACTACTGTCCCAGCCAGGCAAAGCCTGTCGTATCCAAGCGCCAATTTGAAAAACACAGCAGCTCGGAGCGACCGGTCGAGTCAGAGGGTAAGCCACCAGGGCCAGCAGAGTGCATTTGCCATGCCTTGGTGCAGCCATTGAGCCGCTTGGCAGCAGCAAGGGTTGAGCCGAGCCAATGGGAGGGTCTTGACATGTAGCCGATGCCGATGGTGATGACTTCAATTACTCAAAAGCATTGTGATTTGATCGTGTTTTCATTTTGGCATTTTTAGCGTCTGCGAATGCAGAAATGAAATGAGCTGCAGTTCCTGTTGCGACCCAGGTTCCGCTGATGTACAGCACGACATGATCGAAAAGAATTTGCGCAAGCTTTTGAAGCACTACAAAGTGCCGGAGGAACGGCCTCTCAAATAGGAAGTCCTTTTGCATCAGTTTCCATCCTTTTTCTGTCCTGTTTGTCTTGGAAATTCGTGGGTCCACTGGGTTCACTTTATCATTGTCTCCCCATTGTTTGGCATTCCACCTGTCTTGTTGCTATAGGTCTTGAATGCCAAGTGGTACCTATTTTTGATGGAGATCTGAGGAGTTTTCTACGAGGTCAAAGCTTGTAAAGTACGATTTGGATGGCACTGGGCTTATTTCGATGGATGGGAGAAGCATGGGGAAGCCTAGCCTAGTTCTGGGCACACATCATCTATGATGAACAATCGGCCCTCGCAGGAGGAGACCCAAGCCGTGCTGGCATCTGCCTGTGAAGGCCCGGTCCTTCCGGGATGGCGATATTCTCGGAACGCCAGCCATGTCATAGGGAAAGCCCATGTTTTTCTGTGCGCCCCTTCTGGATCTCCAGATGGTATAGCACTGTCACTTCTTAGAGGTCGTCATTACCACCTCTATCCCCTTCTTTATCAGCCACTCGGCTGATCAAAGATTGAGAATTGTCATCCATCACTATCGCCACCTATAATCACCATTTCTTTGTCATCACCAGCTGTCGAGTTGGCGTGATTGTCTATTATATGTTGCTCATATTTCCTAATCCTAGGTCAACCATTATCAACCGTCCATTCACCATCCAATTGCCATGACTCCATTGGTTTAACCACATGTTCGGACCAGCTCTGAGCCAGGTCTGGGTCGACTCATCTCCATCCCGGCACTCTTGTCATCCGTCCAAGCGATTGTGGGGACTGTCACCAATGCACACCTGGCAGAGAACTTGCTACGAGGCATCGACGGTTGATGGACGGTAAATCACTCTTGATGTCTGTTGATGACTCTTGTTTTGGAAATGATTGGGAGCTTGAACTACCTCAAACAAGCAAAGAGCACTTGCATGACAAACATTGACAAACTAATTGTGTCAAGCTTTGCAGTGGAAGGCGGAACCGTAGCCGCTGCATGTTCCTGTTGTGGGGTTAGCAGTATGCTGCTGGCAATGCCTTGGTTTGGACGCACGCTGTGATCTTTCCAGACTTCCGAAGGCGTAAGCTGATGACAGTCCCTGTAGCTGTAGTGGGGGCTCCAGGATTCTGGAGTGGACGGCACTACGCCGACTTCGACAAGTTTCTCTTTGAGTTTGGTGATTTCTGCAAGAGCAGCGGCACACAGATGCCTCGTCAGGCAGGGACCAGGAAGGGGACGGGTGGTGCTACCAAGGGATGGGCGCATCTTGGTGTCTCATGTTGCCAAGGCCATCGTCTTGTCGATCCAGTTTGTTGTTGCAGCCGTTTCTTGGCACTTCATAAGATAGGAAGTCACTGTGTGAGTTGGGAGTTTAGGCTTGAAAAAGCCTTAAACATCTTGAAATCATTCGCGGAGGACAGTGGTTGTCCGCAGACTCTCAGCATATCTTGCACTTGCGTTTGTGCATTTCATTGATCCATTTCATTCTTCATCTGGCGGATCTGCGTAAAATTTCCTCAAAGGCCCAAGTTCCTGGTGCTATGAAACATCGGGTTCAGTGGTGCTCAGGAGCAGATTGAGACGGAAGCGGCACAGAAGCAGAAGGCACGCCTGGCACTGATGGGTCGAGGTGATGCTTCAGTGGACTTGCCGAAGGTCTTGAGCTGGGAGAAGTTGGAGATCCTTGGTTTGAACAGACGCCCACAGTGCTAACCGGATGTCACCGGTCAATTTTTGAGTCAACTCCTCACTTTTCCATTTTTTTTGACTTTCTTTCTTTTTTTTTTTGGGGGGGGGGGGCAGACATTTCCAAAGACGCGAAGACGATAAGACATGTGTAAGCAGGGGTACCCCCAGCAGCTGGAAGTGATCCGTCCATGCGCCACGGGGGCTGTTGGGTTTTAATTCACTGCTAATCTTGCATTTTGACCATGCAGCTTTGAGTTGACACAGGGCATGCAGTTATCGAAACTCCAACATGGTCGGTTCCTGCTTAGTGGTGCCATGTGTTGGTGCTAGCATTTTGGTATCCCAATGCCTCGCCCACATTGGGAAGACACCAGGCTGTCCAGGCCCCTTAGGGTCCCCAGAAGTGCCGGGCGTTGAGACATCGCCCAGTGGTAGGGCAGGTTAAGTTGAGATCATCCGCATGTGCGGGGAGTTCTTGTTGACTAAAAAGTATAGAGAGGGGGACGCCCTGTGCCCGTGGCATTTCCGACAGAAACGCTGATTTTTTGAAAGTTACAAAGGTGCAGTGATATAATGCCTAATGTTAATATTCATGTATGCATATGTATGTTAGGCTTTGCAATTGATTTGGTTAAGTGAGTCTGTTAGTTTTTTTGCATGCCTTGTTCAATAGGCCATCATGTCATTGAATGGACCCTAATTAAATAGGTTATACAGGGACTAAGCAGGCCCTAATCAAATAGGAGATACAGTCATCAAATAGGCCCTAATCAAATATGCGATAGCTAAGTAGGTCATCCTGATGTATGCCTGAATTCAAGAGGCCGTAGTTAACAGGCTACAATTAAGTGTGACGGCGCAATACTAAAAACACCAAATAATTTGGACAAATGCTAGTACATGGGGAATTCTCCTGCGATCTTTAGTGTTTCTGGCGTTTTTGTTGGTGAATGCATAATCATCAGCAAATCGAAAAAATGAGGCAGCATCTGCAGCTGTGCGCATGGAAAAATTTGATCTCACATCATATTGTTGAGCCTAGTTGGGTCTGCTGTCAATGAACTAAATTCATTTTAGTTGGAGCCTCTGGTAGCTTTATTTTTAACCTTAGCCCCCCAAAACTCCTCAAGCTATCTGATGGGGCACCAAAAACACCAAAAACACCAAAGAATGCAGACAAATGTGACTAGTTGAGGAATTCTCCTGAAATCTTTGATGTTTTTGGTGTTTTTGGTGTCAATTATTCCTTGTTTAATGGGAGAGGCCCCAAAACCCACACCAAAAACACCAAAAACACCAAAAACACCAAAACATGCAGACAAATATGACTAGTTGAGGAATTTTCCTGAAATCTTTGATGTTTTTGGTGTTTTTGGTGTTTTTTGGTGTCAATTATTCCTTATTTAATGGGAGAGGCCCCAAAACCCACACCAAAAACACCAAAAACACCAAAAAACACCAAAGAATTTTGGTGTTTTTGGTGTCAATTATTCCTTATTTGATGGGAGAAGCCCCAAAACCCACACCAAAAACACCAAAGATTTCAGGAGAATTCCTCAACTAGTCATATTTGTCGGTGTCAATTATTACTTATACAATGCGAGGGGCCCTGTGTAATTGACACCAAAAACACTAAAAACAATGGACAAATATGAGTACTTGAGAAATTCTCCTGAAATCTTTGCTGTTTTCTATTACCTACTTAATGGGAGGGGCCTTATTCAATTCACACCAAAAACATGAAAAACGCACGGGCGCACAGCGTCCCTTTCTGAAAGTATATACTACATGAAGGCTTGTACTTGCCAGCCAGGCTTGTCCAGTAGTACATAATAGTAGCAGTCCACCACTAGTGCGCTGCATGTGGCATAGTTGAGAATTATGGACGTGTAGAGTGTTAGGCCACGGGTGACATTTGACTTGACATGGCTTTGCATCAGCCTTGCCCAGGACCATCATGAAGGACTTCTTGCCCATGCTGGATGACGATGAGTCACGTTACGTTTCATTTCATCGCATTTTGGATGTGCCATGGCTAGTTAAGGGCGAGGAAAACATCCAGACTTCCTCACAGCTGGATCAAAGTCAACCGCACGCTGGCTTCAGTAGGTACGATCGGAAGTGCTTGAAAGGCTTAGAGTTGACAAAGTGGTAGGCCCAATGGGCAAACTCTCGGTCGTACACTTGAGATTTACCTCGCTTGTGCACTTGCCGAATGGCCTACGTATTTTCCTGTGCTGCTACCGTAGTTTTTTGCAACTCGAGGGTTGCTCGGCACATTGTAATGTCGGCGTGGCAGGTGCATCAGTTGTGCCTTGTGTGGCAGGTGTGAGCGTTGCTTCTGGCACCAAACTCCGCGTCAGCTTGAGAGCTTCTGCAATTGTGTTTCGCAACTGCAGGATAGGTACTCAGACGCGTTGATAAATGGATCTTGGAAACAGAGGGTCTTCTGAAGCAACCTCACGAGATGGAAACATGCATAGCTAAATCCCTGCATGGACCCATGAGACGAACGTATGGTTCGTGCTTGCATGTGCAGGTGCAGGTGCAGGTGTGCAAGTCATTTCGAAAGTTGGCCCCACCCCGCCTCACCCCACTCCTTCCCATACAGCCTGTGAATGCATGTACGTGGTCTTCAAGCGTCTCTCACTGTGGGAATGTGCACAAGTGAGGAAGAACTCAAGATACTCAAGTGGGCGAGTGAGTGCCTAGCCAACCCAAAGCAATGGCATCAGGTGGTGGTGAAGCGCGACTGCGACAAGTGTTGGGATGTCATCAAGCACATGGAGAAGCAACAGTTGCCTCCAAACAACGTGGCCTGCCTGCAGGAGAGATTTGACAGTGCCGGTGACTTCCACTGACCTATTCGTTTCAGATGCCACGCGCACATCAACATGTATGAAATGATTCATACACCGAAGATTGATGGCTAGTTGAGGTATCAGCCCTTTTTGATCCTTTTTGCAGTTTGATATGCGGTAAGTCTAGATCTTGTCAAAGCCACTCGTTGCAAGGATCAAAATCTGCTTGATTCCTTTAACATCTTGCAAAGCGCAACAGAACTCCCAAGAAGCATTGCATCACCTGCTTTGTCTTGGCATAGGAGGTGACACTGCTGGTCCTGCTTGCTGCATTTCCCGGAAATTCAGCTGATCAAGAATCAAGATAGTAAGAAATCTGGCATGGACCTACCCAAGACCACCTTCCGCAAGGAAATCCTTCATATTTTTAAGTTCTGAGCATCCTTACACAAGGAAAACCAGTAATGAATGTATCGCAGAGACCGCAGATTTTCCAATCTCATACGCAGATGAGCAATAACACTTGGACACTTGGGGAACTTTCTTCTCAAGCTTTTGCAGCGAGAGAAATCCAAGGACAGAAACCAAGCAGAACATCCAAGCTAAAGCTTGGCACCGAGGTCACATGTTCCATCTTGTTGAAGGCTGTCCGCAAGCCGAATCAGGACTTGGCGACCCCACCTTTGAACCTTTGGGTTCGACATGTTCGAATTTGGTCCTTCCTTCTTGACCCCTGGTCTTGTGGTCCCGAATCCGGACTTTGGAGCGGCGGCAAGGACAAGTTCTTGACAGATATCATGAAGGTCATTGATGCTCGAGAGGCTCGCAGTTTAGTTTGAAGGTCTTTGGTTTGGGATGAACTGGGTATGTGCCTGCAAAAGTGAGATGCATCCAGAACTGGTGCCTACTGCACCAAGGGCTGTACAAGTCTTGGATAGTATTCCAACGAACAAACCCATCAGATGTTGGATCTAGGAAGCCTTGAACCTATTTCAAGAAGGAAGGTGAACGTGGACAAGGTTTGACATGGTGACCGGAGCGCAATGCTTTTCGATATGTCGATGTCGGCATGTCCTGCGACCAGGCCAACGACATTGACGAAGTTCTTTTGGGATCCCTCTATGAAGCTTGCATCCGATGTGGCTCGGAGTGGTCGATGTCGCGGGGACAGGGGTCCAGGCACGACCCACCACGAAAACTTGAAGGGCTATGTAGGATAACGCCAAAGACATCCGAATACACAGACCTTCGTAAAAAACTTTTGAGACCAAAAGCATGTTTCGGGATGACTTCGAGGTTTCATTTTTTGGAATGTTCCATGGAAGGAAAGTGTCAACCCAACAGCTCCCGTGGCCAAATGGCAGAGCCGCCCAGACCTTTTTTTTGCCTTCAAAATCTATGCCTGCAGGAATTCCATAATTTGGAAAAAGGTCCAAGGTCATCCAAGGTCCAAAATGCAGCAAATATTGTAGGAAACAGCGCGAAGACAAGCCCAAAGAAACATCCCGAAATGTGAATACAGACCCGAATCCATTGGACATCCAAGCTACTGGTATGTACTAAGTATGTAAATATGCATGCATATACGTATGTGTACATATGTATGTCACATATCATGAGTTTTGAATACATACACGCACGTATGTATGTACATAGATTGATTTAATTCATTGACATGCTACATACAATTACATACAATGACAGACAGCAACATGCAGTTACATACAACAACATGGAATTACGTGCAGCTACACGTATTTGCATACACTTACATGCAGGTACTGTACATGCGCTTGCATACAATGACGTCCAGTTACATTAATGGATACATAAATCACATTCCATTTCTGTATATACAATTTCATACATTTACATGCAAACATGCAAATAGAACTGCATACAGTTGCATACAATGACATAGTTAGGTACATGTATTCATACAACCACATACAATCACATACAAGTTGCATACATGCATTCATACAATCATATGCAAATCACATATAGTGGCGCACCACTACAGACAAGTACACACACTTACATACAATTACACAACTGCTGACAATCCCCGCACGGAGAAAGAGGCACGCGGGCGCATATGCATACACAAACACATTCACATACGCATCTACATCAAGCCATCATGGAGTCGATAGACTATTCCCCATGTTCAATATCTAGATTTGTACCAAAATTGAGATCGGTGCAATTTGATCTTCCACCCACTCCACGGTCGCTATTTACATGTGGATGCGCGTATGATTTTACTTGCATGCAAAGCAAAACATAAAATGACACAACCTGACATGACATAGCATAGCATAGCATGGCATACCATAGAACGCCATACCACATCAAACCATACCAAACCATGCCATGCCATGCCATGCCTACATACGTACATACATACAAACATGCATACAAAAGTGCCTACCTACCTACCTACCTATTTACCTACCTACCTACAAACATGCAAACATACAAACATACAAACATGCAAACATGGAAACATACATGTTACATACACACAAACATTAAGCATACAAACAAACAAACATAGAAACAACATACACACATACAAGCATACCAATATACAAACATACAACCATCCAACCAGCCATCCATCCATCCATCCATGCTTGCTTCCTTCCTTCCTTCCTTTCTTCCTTCCTTTCTTCCTTCCTTCCTGCCTTCCTTCCTTCCTTCCATCCATCCTTCCTTCCTTCCATCCATCCATCCATGCATGCTTGCTTGCTTGCTTCCTTCCTTTCTTCCTTCCTTCCTGCCTTCCTTCCTTCCTTCCTTCCTTCCTTCCTTCCTTCCTTCCTTCCTTCCTTCCATCCATCCATCCATCCATCCATCCATCCATCCATCCATCCATCCATCCATCCATCCATCCATCCCTCCGTCCGTCCGTCCATCCATCCATCCATCCATCCATCCATCCGTCCATCATCCATCCATCCATCCATGCTTGCTTCCTTCCTTCCTTCCTTCCTTTCTTCCTTCCTTCCTGCCTTCCTTCCTTCCTTCCTTCCATCCATCCATCCACCCACCCATCCACCCACCCATCGATCCATCCATCCATCCATCCATCCATCCATCCATCCATCCATCCATCCATCCATCCATCCTTCCTTCCCACATGCCCAGCAACTGCCCAGAAGCAGGTGGCCAGATGAAGCAATTGCTGGAGTATGTGCAAAAGCTTCGCCAAAAGGGTGGCCTCGTTGAGATCCACAGCCCTCACACCGCTGGATCCATCATCCGGGCCTATGGGGCCATGGGCGATATGAAAAGCGTGTGGGACACCTGGAACGATGCTCGGTGACAATCGGTGAACCGCCCGAGTGCCATGGCTTCCACGGCAGTTTCCTACTACCTGGTACCATTTTATTCACGCTGGCACTGCTATTAAGATCCATTCCGCACTGCCACTGGCACTGCTACTACTACACTGTGCTGCTGCTGCTGCCGCCGCGGCTGCTGCTGCTGCTCGTGCTGCTGCTGCTGCCGCCGCGGCTGCTGCTGCTGCTCGTGCTGCTGCTGCTGCCGCCGCGGCTGCTGCTGCTGCTCGTGCTGCTGCTGCTGCCGCCGCCATTGCCATCGCTTTCTGCTGCCAAAGCTGTTGCCGCTGAAAGCAAGACATGAGATAAAAATCAAAGAACATTCCAAACAACCTTTGGAGCCCGAATGGCAATGCAGCGAGAGAGAGAGAGAGACAGAATACGAAGATTTCAGATGATTTTGTGCAGGGATTTCTGCAGGCAGCTTCGTTGGCTGCAACCTGCCAATTTGTTGGAAGGACATGGAATGAATAGCTTATTTCATTTAGCCCATGTTGCCATGCCAAGGACATAATTCGTCGTGGCGTGGAACCCACACGCATCACTCTGGGATGCATGGTGGAGGCGCTGGCATCAAACGACAACGCGGAGGGCGCCTATGAAGTGATCCAATGGGCCTTGGGAGACCCAAGACTCAAAGGCGCGACCCGGTGCGATGGGGACACTGGGAAGCAGACATTCTCCTGATCCCATTCTTCCTGCATTTTTCCTGCCCTTAATTACTGTAGACCTTGGTTTCCGCAGTGATGAAATGAGTACATTTGGGGGCAAGCAACATTGCCAAAGTCTTCTCATGGCCAATGGTTGCTTGTTGCAGGTTGCATGGCCTCATTCATTCCAGAAATTTCTTTGCAAAAACCGTGGTTCGTCACTTGTTGTTCTCAACTTCAGGGGTGACAAACTTTGCCTCGCAACCGGAGGTCTGGTGACCGCCGTGACCTACAGCTCCGTGCTGAAAAGCTTGAATCACCAGAGATGCTTCCGTCGTGTTTGGGAGATCTACAATGAGACTTGATTGCCTTGAAACGGGGAGCATTCAAAACTTTTGAAAATAGATGTTTGGTCTTCGGCCCACACCAGCTTGGTGCGTTCCGGTGCAGGTCCCAGGTCCAGGTTCCAGAAGGTTGCAGCAAGATCTGGCAACTTCCGGTGCAGTTGGCAGATCTGGCGGTTCTGGAAGATTCTGGGTGAGGTGCAGGTTTCTAGAGCAAGGTCCCGGACAGTTCCAGGAGGTGGTACAAAGAGATCTTTTTAGCATCGCTCCTTCTGTTGGGGATGGTACCGAAGCTTACGCAAAGGGGAAGCTTTCCGCATTTTCTTTCACATGCTGAAGAGGTCGGAAGAGTGTGACCGAAGGCCACGAGAGAAGTCAAGAAACGGCAGCCAAGAAACTTAGAAGGTCAACTTGAAGACTTGTTGAATCTTGTGGTTCTGGACTGTTGTCTCATGGAGTGGTTTGGACGCCATGCGACTGTGCTGTTGGCAGCGGGGAATGCTCTCCCTGGGGCTGAGGAGATGATCCGAGAGAAGGTGCCGCAGAAGCTGAAAGAGTTGTGTGTCAACCCAGCAGTTGCTTCGGTTGGCTGGTTGGCTGGTTGGCTGGTTGGCTGGTTGGTTGGTTGGTTGGTTGATGTGCCTGGTTGCTTGAGTTGCTTGCTTGCATGAGTTGCTTGCTTGCTTGAGTTGCTTGCTTGCATGAGTTGCTTGCTTGCTTGAGTTGCTTGCTTGCTTGAGTTGCTTGCTTGCTTGAGTTGCTTGCTTGAGTTGCTTGCTTGCTTGAGTTGCTTGAGTTGCTTGAGTTGCTTGCTTGCTTGCTTGCTTGCTTGCTTGCTTGCTTGCTTGCTTGCTTGCTTGCTTGCTTGCTTTGCTTGGTTGATTGATTGATTGATTGATTGATTGATTGATTTGCTTGGTGGATAGGTTTGCTGAAATTGCTTGGTCGCTTGGTTGCTGAAATTGCTAGGGTTACTTTGAGGGTTGGATGGTTTCTTGGTGGCTTGATTTGCTCAAGTTACTTGCCTGCTTTGCTTGCTTTGCTTGCTTCGCTTGCCGCTTGCTTTGCTTGGTTGCTTGATAGGTTGGTTGGTTGTCTGAATTGCTTCGGTTGCTTGGTTGCTTGATTTGCTTGGTTAGTTGCTCGTTTTGCTTGGTTGCTGCTTGCTTTGCGTGCTTCGCTAGCTTTGCTCGGTTGCTTGGCTTGCTGTGCTTGGTTGCCGAAATTGCTTGGTTATGCTTGGTTGCTTGCTGGCTTTGCTTTGTTGCTTGAATTGCTTGGTTGCTTGAATTGCCTGGTTGCGTGCTTGGTTGGCTTGATTGCTTGAATTGCTTGGCTAACTGTGCTAGCTTTGCTTGGTTGCTTGGTTTCTTGGTTGCTTGAATTGCTTGAATTGCTTCGTTGGTTCTGGTTCTATTCCCCGTCCTCTTTACATTCTTGTTCCTGTTCTCTTTTGTTGGTGGGGGACTATGTGCTACCCAGTGCTCAGCAATCATGGTTGCCATGACTGCGTATGGGAAACACTGGTATCCGAATCCAGGATCTCTCAGTTTTGTACTATGTGACCTATGTCAGCTTTTGCCACCGGAACTAGAGATTGTTGCTTCCCAGCGTATCGTATGCGTGTTTGCTTTGTATGATCAGTGCCGCTGCACGGCACCGTTTACTTTCTGAAATCTGCTCAGCTTCTGTTACTTGGCGGGCGGGGGCCCTGCCAGCACCCTTGGCTGTGGCCGGTCCGACCTGGTGACAGGTCGAATTTTCCACCACGACCTACAACGCGCTGCTGGATGTGTGCGCGCGCAGTGGCGAGATCTCCCGTGCTGAGCCGTTGCTGAAACAGATGGCAGATCAAGGCTCAGCAGGGTCACTGAAGACCCGCGCAGTTGCTACACCTCGATTGACGTGATGATTTTCATCATTCTGCCATTCAAAGTAAGAATCATGCATTGTTACTGCTAGCATCATCACTATCATCATTGTTAGTACTGTATTCTTAGGCCCTGTCTTTACCTCTCTTCCCACCTTGAACAATATGCTATCATTTATTGTGCATTTATTTGCATTGACATTCACGAAAAATGTGTGCACATTTTGATCGATAAATAAAAAACATTGACGGAGTTGCCCCGAATATGCACGCGGTTTTGGGAACAGCCATTCACCAGCTTGCGTCACTATCTAAACCTTCAACTTGAGAAAGGATGTGTCTTGTTGACGAGTCTAGCAATATTACTGAGCAAGCACCCTGCCTCACCTTGCCGTAGATGTCAGTCCCGTTGTGGTTTACAGTCTGGAGGCCTGGCACCAAGCGTCATCACTTACAGCACAGTGATGAAGGCTTACTGCGCCTCCAATCAGCTTGAGAAGGCCTTCAAACTTTTTGAGGAGCCGATGGTGCAGCCTGGGCGCAGCGGGGGATGGCCGAAGCTGGTGCTTGGGGGCTCGGAACGGCTCAGTCCACGAGGAATGCATCGATTTCCATTGCTGAAATAGAGACGGGTCTTTGAGGTTTCTCTTTTTTTGCGGGGGGGTATCTATGCGATTGCTGCTATTGCTATTTGGTTTGCACTTCATAGCCTATTTTTCTCTCTCCTGATCAAACAATCAAACATCCATAGTGCCTAGGCTTGGATACTTCGTAATTATGCCATGTCAAAACGCTTCACATCACGTGACACATCTCCTTATGTTTGCAATGCATTTTATGGCCATATACATACGTTTTTATATGTGTTCATAATTTTTTCAAATATGTTGTTCCAACTCTGAGTTTCTACATACACCTACATGTGTGGACAATATCTTTGTGTATGCCAATGCCCGCACGAAGCGGGTGGGACGTGTTATTAGGAGGTGGAGGATGGAATTTGCCAAAACGGGAGGTTGCCGTTGTCGTTCCTGTCAGTGCACATGCGTGTTCAAAATGGCATTCATCTTGATATTCATGCAAACCGCTTTCGGAAACTCATTTATGTTTGGTTCCATTTGTTCAACTCTGTCATGTCCACTTTGCCGATTCGATCATTATCTAAATCTATATATTTCCCTTCCCTCTATCTCTGGAAATCCTAGAGAATCTAGAAATATGTTTCGTCCAAATGTTATGCACTTTACCCACTTCAAAAAGTCCTGGCTACGCGCTGTCGTGGGCGCGGGGTCGCTTAGGCATACATGCATACATGAATACATGCATACAGCATACATGCATACGTGCATACGTGCATACGTGCATACGTGCATATGTGCATACATGCATACATGCATACATGCATACATGCATACATACATGCATGCATACATACATAACTACATACATACATACCTACATACATGCATGCATGCATGCATGCATACATACATATATACATGTCGTCTATTTGTCCCCTGTCCCCTGTCCCTTGTCCCCTGTCCTGTCCCACCCCTTTACCCAAACCTAAAGTTTGAGTGTGTGAATGCGACATGGTCAACGTTTTGCTTGCCTATCTATCCCCTGTCCCACCTGTCCCACCCCTGTCCCCTGTCCCACCCCTAACCCCATGCCTAAAGTCCTAAAGGATGAAATATTTTTCAATGACTCGGCGCCACTTTTGCGGCAGCAATTGTGCCAAAACCTTCACTTTGTCGAGCCTACTTTGCGTGGCTGCCATGCACACAAAGCTTTGCAAATAATAGCGCTTTGGTTTCAAGCGACATCTGTCTTTCTTCCACCATCTTGGGCACTTGCCCATTTGTCTGTAAAACCTTTGTCGAAGAAAGAGGTCATACATTTTCATCTCTCCATGGTTGTGCCATTTAAGAGTGGGTTTCTGTTCTTTTGAAATTGGGGGTATTGTACCGGTTTATACCGAGCGGGCGTGCCGCTTGTCTGAACCAGACCCTGAACCCCGAATCATTCAGCCGAACCATAACCCTTGACTTAAGAATATGATTCAGTGGTTCTGAACAATATGCGAATCACACCCCGAACTCCCAAATCATACGTGCAAACCATGCGGCAGACATACGTTCCGTGAGGGGACTCCTATTCCCTGTGATGGAAGTATCCTTATATGGGTGTCACGTGCTCCCGCCACTGCAGGTAATCTTGTCAGTGGTATTTGCCGACCACTGTTCCAAACTGTTTGAAAACCAAACTTGCTTTACCCTGATGCAATTGGCATACAGAATGCTTGGTAGCAAGAGTTGCGGATGGCATTTGACAGGAACTCAAGATGAACACGGAATTGGACCCAGATGAAGTGACCTTCAACACTCTCCTTGATGGCTGTGCTCGCTACGGCCTCTTTGATCGTGGTTGTGACTTGCTAAGCGCCACTTGGCTGCTATGGGGCGTACCTTTTGAAGGCTTAGATCATGCAGTTAGCCACGGTGGTACACCCAACCATCCCAAAATGGCAGCCACTGTCTGTGGAAAACGGCCAATGTTTGCGACACTGGTGGCGAGTCAGAGGGGAACCCCCGGCCTCGTGAAAGTGGTGATCAGGAGATGAAGAAAAGCGGAATCCCGCCCAGCAACTACACCTTGTCGGTCATGGCCAAGTTGGCAAATCGATGCTTGGACCGCAGGAGAGGTCAGGGACCAGTTAACTGATACAGAAAAGGTCCACAGCTGCAAGTGCAAATGGCAACATCGCCACAATCATTCGAAAAAAAGCTGGTCTTGAACAACCCAAAAAGCAATTTGACACGCGCGCGCGCTCTCTCTCTCTCTTTTATGCTTATGGGCTGCTTCCCTGGGAAAAACCACTTCTGGCTTGCATTGCACTGCATTGCACTGCATTGCACTGCATTGCGTTCCGTTGCGTTGCATTGTGTTGTTGATTTGGTGAACTCCCATTGTTTGCACTTTGCGTCATGCTGCTCCTCCCAAAGATGTGCTGATCCAAGCGCTTCACTGTCCACCTAGAAGCTGAGGAAGCAAGAAACCCAAGATGGCCTTCGAAATCGTTGAGGGACTTCGTCGCTTGCCTCAGCTTTTCTTTTTTGGTGGGTCGGGACGATGACGCCACAGAGCCGCAAACGTGGCAAATATGGATTTGTCACTAGTGGTTGGGCCCGCAAGGATGTGTATTGCATACCTCAATTTAGTCAATATTTGAATTGTGTAGTTTAATATATTTGCCCCACTATTACCATAGAATGTACTTCATATATCCTTGTTTAGTAGTGATTGTGCAGGCTGTAGGCAGGCCAGACCCAGACACGTTTGCAAGTGGCAATGCCTCTGAAGACCGGCAAGGCGACGAATACGGCCTCAAGATGAACATGCACGTGTACAATAACTTGATCCACGCAGCCGTGTTGGATGGTGATGTCATGAAGGCGAGGCCTTCCTACCTTGGCTGGTGACAATTGCAGGCTGCAGGTTGTCATGGGTTCTTATTGTTGCTTACACCAAGGCCTGATGGTTGTAGCTGTGACTAGCAGCGATGCCAAAGAAGGGTATTCCACTCTGGCCTTGCAAAAAGTGATGGAAAACCAAACTAATGTGTCACTGGTGGCCAGGCGCAAGAGACTTTTGCCGACATGTTGGAGAACAAGATTCACCCCGATGGCAGGACCTATGCCCTCATGTCCCTCGATGTTCGATTGACAATTTCGCATGAAAATCGTTTGTAGTTTTGCTTCCATGTTTGCAGCTCAGCTATTGGCTTCAAATGGCTGAACGGCCCAAGGGCCAAAAAAGCACGTGTTCCCTATTCCTTCTTGAGGGACCAAATGCTAGCCTTGGTGCGGTAAAGAACAAACATAGCAAACCCAGCAGTGATGGTGTCACTGTGCAGGTTTGCAGAAAAGGATCATGTCGTATCTCTTAGGTGAAAGCCCCCAGTCATGGACCCATACTTTGGAGTCTTGGCCTCTAAGGTTGCGCTCCATGGTGTCTCACAAGCTCGCTGGGTTGCTTGATACCTATTGGATCGAGTGTGTGTGCGGGTGTGTTAGTGTGGCCGTTGGTACGAACAGTTCGAAGCCCGCGTGTTGCTAGAAGTTCGCAGAAAAGCCTCAAATCTATGAAACTAAGTGGATTAAGATGGATTAAGTAGCTTTCCAAGTCGCCTTAGTTTTTTGGGCGCTCTGAAACTGGCTGGGCTTCTTGGACGGGATGGGAGATGAAGTCGTTGCTCAATGATTCACTGGAAAAGCAAATGCGAGGCAAAGCAACGAGCTTAGTCGTTCGGCGGCGTCCTTTGACTGTGCACGTTGAAGAGAAATGAAATGAATGAGAGGCGGTCACAAAAAGATCCATACAATGCCAAGATATGCCAAGGAGGTGTAATTTCCTGGGAGTTTTTTTCTCTTATGTTTGTTTAGGCAGCTCGTGAGAAACTTGCCGGCACAGGGTTTCCAACAGACTCACTCAGAGACATACAGATAGATGTACAGAATATGTACGTATATTGGGTGTACCCAATATGAATAGATGAGCATGCATGCGCACCTAGATTATGTATATATTGTTATTCTTATTCTTATTTTTCAATGATGATTATCAGTATTTTTGTATTGTGTTCATTTTTTGTTTTCATGACAACGATCATTTGCGCTGTTATCAGTGTTATTGTCATTATTGTTGCTTTCATTCTGACTTTTTTGATACCATGATTATGACTAGTGTTGTCGTAATATGTCGTAATTATTGTTTTTTTTTTTTTTTTTCTGTGTTGTTATTGATAATGCTGTAATGGTTGTTATTAGCATCGTTGTCGTTATCGTCACCGTTCTCATTATTATCACTGTTGTTTTACTATTATTGTTGCTATTGTTTTTTCATGATTATTGTTCATTGTTGTTTTTACTGTTGTTTTTTATTTTAGGTTTCATCATGCTTAGTTGGTATTGTTGTTATCATTGTTGTTCTTACTATTACCATCATTTAATTTTATTGTTTTTTTAATGGTTGTTATTCATAATGTCATTATTGTCATTTTTGTTTTGATTTGAATTATTATTAGTGTTGTGGTTGTTATTGCCGTTATTGCTTTTGGTTTTGCTATTGTTATTATTATCATCGTTATTATTGTTTTTCTGTGTTTTGTTTTCATTATGATTATTTTCATTGTTGTCATTTCTTCTGGTTTTATTGCTATTGTTTTTATTATGATGCTTGTTATTATTGTCATTATTATTGCTTTTATTCTGATGGTTACTGTTGTTGTCATCCTGATTGTTTTTTGTTGTCATACTATTTTTTTGATTGCTTTCTCCTGATGATTATTATGACTGTTTCGTTTGTAGCATTGTTATTGTGTTTGTTTGCTGCATTTTTTGGTTTTATTTTGATTGTGATAATTGTTACTATTTTCATGTATTTTCTTACTAGCATATTTAATACATCGATACTCTAGGTAGATAGGTAGGTAGGTGGACGGATAGATACCTGACACTTACACAAGTAGACGCACAAAAACGCACACACACACACACACTCATGCAAAGGAACGTGCCCAACACGCGCGCACACAGACATGCATATGAACGTGCATGACACGCGTAGGGTGCCGAAGGAAGTGCCATGTGTCACTGGTCTACCGAGGCCAGCGACCGTGCTGCTGCACGTTGCTTTTGGGCTGAAGATCCAGGATCAAGACATGGGGGTCCTGATTTGGTGGGGAAGTTCATGGCTTGGTGAGTGGAAAGTTGCAAGGGTGGCGAAGTAGAACTTCAAAATTCTCGGGGAAACTTGTGGGTGTACTAAGAACAGGGACAGGATGCTGGGAGAATTTGGAGATTGGAGCTGCTATTTGATTTTGATCTTTGTATTCCCAGGTGTGAGCCAATAAACGTGGTGGATTTAGCACACAGAGCTAAAATGCCAACGCTCCTGTAGCTTGGATGGCATCGTTGGCCCTTGGCAGACTGCAGTCCCACAACTTTGGGTCCTGGTGGTTTGGGATGTGCCAAGTTCGAACTCCAAATGTGTCGGTGGCACCCCATGTCCACGTGTCTATGTTCGGGATGGGGTGCCGCCCCGACTCTCCAGGACCCCAGGATTTTGAGCGAGCAACTTCACCAGTCCTTGATGAAGCAGCTTTCGCAGCCGATCCAATGGGCTGCTTGGACCATCTTGGACCTAGATTCAGCCGCAGCACAGTAGTGAAAGGGGGGCTGAGACACACAGACACATGGCCACACAGACACATGGCCACACAGACACATGGCCACACACACAAACAAACAAACAAACAAACAAGCAAGCAAGCAAACAAGCAAGCAAGCAAACAAGCAAGCAAGCAAGCAAGCAAGCAAGCAAGCAAACAAACACACACACACACACGGCAACATGTGACAAAGTAATTCAAGATATAAGATGATATAAGAACATTTGCCACAGTACTAGGGCAATCTGTCGGTACGGATCGCTGCAAAACAATACATGCCAATTCTCAGTGTCAGAGGCAGATCCACGTCCATTCACACTTTCGCACAGGTTCATACGATCATAACATGCATTTGTCCCTTGGGGTTCTCCTGAACATCTGTCGACGCCTGGCATCGCAGTCATCTCATGTCATCCCCTCACCTCTTTGACTCTTAGACACCTTTCTTGCAACTGCCTGTCGCTCAAAGTCAAGGCAAAGGCGCCGTTGCAGAATGGTAACCGATTGCAGGAGGATGTGGTCACTGACACCGTGAATTTCTTGTCCCTTGGAGAGGAGAGCAGTAGAAGCAGCTGTGGATGCATTGCAACGTGTGTGCATAATGTTTTTAGCGCGCTAGCGCAGGTTGTTTTGCGTTGTACTGCAAGTGATGCATTGCAACATAACAGTAACACATTGCAGCATTTGTGTGCGTGTGTGCATGTGCATGTGGCGTTATGCATCCATTTCGGGGTATGCAAGCTAGTTTGATCGTGGCATGATGCAATGCAAGGTGTATAGGTCAGTTTGGGCACACAAACACATGTATATACATCAATATATATATATATATATAAATATAAATAAACCTATGTATTTGCTGCTTGATTGTAGTATGTTTGTATGTGATGCAATGCGATGTAATACAACAAATTGCGGTGTGATATCATGTATTTCAATGGAATGAGCGCAGGGTGTAAAATGTAGTAGTGTGGCGTATGTGTGTGATTTGTGACATGCATGTAACACAGATATGCAATGTATGCATGTGATGTGTAGTGTTGTAATGCAACGATTTGTACAGTGATGCGTAGTGTAACATACTGCAATACAATTACAATAACGGAGTGGAGTGTTTTCATGGCATGTGGTTGTATGTTTGTATGTTTTTTCCAGGTAAGAGTGTGCACATGTATGTGTGTGCTGGTGTGTTTGTATGCTGTATGATTTGTATGTATCTAAGTATGTGTGTATGCAATGCTGCTGATATGCTGCTGATGTCAGGTAATCAAGTGCAATGGCATGCGATGTATACACGTATATGCACGCATGTTTGTATGTATATTTGTTTGTATGGTTCTATATCCATGTTTGTTGGTGTGTACTTTTGTTTGAAAGCTGGGTTGCTTGTACGGAAGGTAGTAAGATTTAATGTAATCCAATGTCATTTGATGCAATTTTAGATTGATGTAATGTAATGTCATGTGTATATGTATATATGCAGTCTTTTCTTGTTTTAGGTTTCTTGAATTTTTGAAACCTGCAGTAAAGAGTCAAGCCTCCATAATATGTTCAATAGACTGGTGCGGTATAGATACAGTACCTACATGCACAGATGATATTTTGACTTAGCTTTTACGTACCTGTTTGAACGCTTGGGCATTTGTATCTACAGAAGCGCGTGCACGACGTTGTCATGCACACACAAAAACCATTTCACATATCAACAAGTGTGCATCATATTTTTTTGGTGCGCAATATGCATTGCAGGCAATGCGCTCATACTGCACTTTTGTATTTTGGCTGTTTGATACAAGCCCAGTGCAGGTGGCATGTGTTACAGAGAGGTGTTTTGGTCCCCTGAGAGTTCGGGCATCCAAGGTCACGCATGGATGTACCTGGCCTTCCCAAGCTGGTGGCAGCGATTTCAAAAGCAATGCCATCAGCGGCTGTGGCGTGACCATTTTTTCTCACATTCCCAGTAAATCTGGGAGATCGCCTTGATTCTACTGTGCATACAGTCTTTTGTCTTTTGGGAAAGTCTGTGCCATTCTATGCCTGTGCCTCTTCTCATTTTTTGCCGGGCGGCCAGACCTGGTCAGACTGTAAATGTAATATAGTACAGAGCTTGGGCTGTGTACAATGGGCCTGTTCGCAGTGAGTGTGGGACGCTATGTGGGTGTGTGTTTTTCGGTGTTTTTAGCTATTTTTTAGTGATCTCTAGTTATTTGTTTAGATTTTTACTAGCTTGATAATTTACTTAGTAGGTGCTCCTTGCCTTAGTTGGGATCATTCCACCCTGCTTGCTGTGATGTTGTATCTTTTTTTATCTTGTAGATCTACTTGAATCCTTGTTCCATTAATGTTTGTTTGCTCTATTTGTATGCTACATAAATAATACCTTTGTAGTATTTATGTGCCAAACCAGAATGTATATACATATATAGTACCTACATCTAACCTATAGACTACCTCTTTACTGCCTGAATACTACTTATATACTCCCATATGCTACTTATATACGGCCCATGCACTGGTTGACTTCCACCTATAAAGTACCTATTTAGTATCTCTGTACTACCTCTCCACTGCTTGCACACTACTTATTTATTGCCTGGTAGTATTTATATACTACCAATATCATACCTATATACTATGTCTGTACAATTTCTATTGCTGCTGAACTATGACCTAAATACTGTTCATTAGAAAATTTCTATCCTACCTGTGTAGTACCTGCATATTACACATGTAGCTATACACTGCCTATGTGGTACTTCTATAGCATCAATGTACTGGCTGAACGCTATCTCTTTAATGCTTCTGTATTGCCTGTTTACTACCTATGTGCTACCAATATACTACTTGAAGACTATTTAGATAGTACTTTTTTAATACCTAGATACCTATATACTACCAATATGATACATCTACACTGCTTGAATACTACTTCATAGTAGTTGTAAAGTATCTATATATTACCTATGGATTACCTATATACTAGCTATATTTTACCTATGAACTAAGGACTACCCATTGGCTGCCTTTGTATACTGCCTCTATGTTACCTACAAGTAGCTGCATACTACCTATGTACTTATGTTACGAGTAGTATCTATATAATGTTTGTATAATACCTATGTCATACCTGAATAATACCTAAATATATTAGTTACCTATTTACTACCTACATACTATTTATTTACTGCCAACATATTACCTTTATGGCAGCTATATAGACTTTTGTACTATTCAGGTACCTAAACGCTACCACTGGTACCTATATGCTATCTATACACTACCTATATGCTACTTATCAACTCCCTACATAATATTCATGTTCTATCTATATAGAACCTCATCGTATACAATCTAAGGATCCCAAACATAAGTTTGCCAAATACAGCAGCAATGTCAACAAACGTATCCTTAGAAATGTCCAGCAAAACACGTTAAAATTACCAGTGTGCGAGCAATATTATCAACATTGAAGAGTTAGAATCTCAAATACGATAGACACTTCAGTACGTAACGTCGTGCAGCTCGAAACAAATGTATAAACCATGAAATAGATTAGAGAAAATACTCGAGAAAAATATTCCGGCATATTTCCCTAACTCTAGCCCCGAGTGGAGATAAACATTTTGGAAACTGGAAAGCGACTGATAAATGACTATGGTGGCACAAGAGCGAAGGGAGGAGCCCTTCTTTAGTCAAGGCATTGGGAGACCTCTTTGGGGGGGGGGGGGGGCGAAAAAAAAAAGAACTTTTCAGTTTTCAAAAAAGTTTTTTTTTCCCCAACGGCGTAAGCTTATGGGGTCTTCAGCCCAGTCAAACTCCGGTGTGAGCCGGTGCAGCTTCCAGGCTCAGGTTCCGGAGGTTCCGAGAGGTTCCGGGAAGTTCCGGTGCAGTTGCCAGCGAAAGGTTCCGGAGGGTTTCGGAAGGTTCAGCGGAGTTCCGGAGCAATTGCCAGGCAAGGTTCCGCAGACTCCCGGAGGGTTCCGGAAAGTTCCGGCGCAGTTTCCAGCGAAAGGTTCCAGAGGGTTTCAGAAGGTTCAGGGGAGTTCCGGAGCAATTGCCAGGCAAGGTTCCGCAGGCTCCCGGAGGGTTCCGGAGGGTTCCGGGGAGTTCCGGTGCAATTGCCAGGCAAGGTTCCGGAAGGTTCTGCAGGGTTCCAGAAGGTTTCGGGGAGTTCCGGTGCAGTTGGCAGGCAAGGTTCCGAAGGTTCCGGAGGCTTCCGGTGCAGATGTCAGGCAAGGTTCCGGGAGGTTCCGAAAGCTTCCGGCAGGTTTGGGAAATGCCGTTGCTGGAGATGGGCAGTGCCTCTTGCTGTTGGGGATACCACCTTAGCTTATTTCTTTTCGCTCCCCCCTAAAAAGAAGTCTCCCAGTCCACCCCTCTCTCCAAATGTGAGCTGAATCTGTCACCTAGTCACCTGGTCACCTTGTTTACGAGGCTCCTGTATTGCCGGTGTTGCCTGCGTTAAACAAACTCTAAGTAAATAATAAAAACGAAAAGCAATATTATCCTGCAATCTTAGCAACACATGAAAACACACACCCGTATAGCGTCCCTTTCTGTTCGCAGCAGGGTCACAAATAGGAGATACTCCCGGTAATGTGAGCGTTGCAGACAGCAAAGTAAATGGACTAGGTGCTTTTCCTGCAGTGTGCCAAACGTATCTGAAATTGCTTTAAAGCGGTTATATACTTTTGGCATATTTTGACTGGTTGGGGTAGAAATCTCCGATTTGTGGATATCCGCTTCTGGTGGTTTTTGGCGCAAGCCATCGTAAGCCTGCACCAACGGCACGGCAGATTTCCTGTACCTTTTCACAATGGCTGAAGGGCGCTTGTCAAAACATGTCCTTCAGCTTTCAGCTTGTGGTCGGCAGAAGGGAAGCCCTGTGTCTGAAAGATCTCGAAGGAGGTCCTAAGACGCGAGATGGGGGCACACCCGAGCCGTTGACCAGTGAGCTCGCGTCGCGGCAATTGTCTTTGCCCGACGGCAGACCACGTGATGTGCGACAGAAAATGCTGTCTACTGAAGTTGACCTACTCAATCTAATGACAAGTAACACTAAACCCGATATTTGTTGGGCATGCGCCAAACCAGTGTAAATGACAACGATTTCATAGGGTGCCCTACTGTGAGCCTATTACTCAGTTCTCCCTGATGGGAATGTGTGCATATATAGTTGCATTATATCGATATATAGGCATGTGTGACTCCCAGCATGCTAAATCAAACTCAGGGGTTGGGGTTGGGGAGTGGATACTATTGGGAGGCGATGGCAAGGTCTACAGTTCAACTTGGGTGGCTGTGTGCCTTTAATGAAAGAGGCCATGGATTTGGCCACTGCTGAGGGAGGGGCATTCCGAAGGGCCCAACACGAGATTTGATGTTGACCACACACACCAGCCCCAACCAGACTTAGGCTGCCAATCTCTTTGCCCGTCGGGTCACCCATGATTGATTGCACAGCTGCTGTTTTGTTGCTTGTGTGGGTCTGTCGGCTCAAGATTTAAATCGACTTACGCAATCTCACTGTACTTGGGGGACTGACGAGGAGTCCCAACCAAATCACCCAATTGCCTAATTCGCAGCTCAGCTTTGCTACATGTTCCATCATGTTCCGGGCGATTGATGGAGGGTACTCATATGAGGTAGGAGGTGTGTGTTCAAAGGGTGAATGATGATCCTTCAAGGAGATATTCAAGACACCGGGGCCGACGAGTGCTCAGGTGATCAATCCCTGCTTTGATTTGTTCTTTGAAGGTTGAATCTCTAAGACCCGTTTTCAATTTCGCCCACTTTGCTCACAAAAATGCCAGCCCCGCAACAAAATCATTGCCAAATACAATTCTCATACCTGTGATGAGAGCCATTGTCATCTTTTGCTGTGGGTCCACAGCTGTTGTGAAGGGAAAACGTTCAGCAGCCACGGACTGCTTGCAGAGAAGAGCAATTGCCACCAGCCAAGGCATTCGAACCATGATCGAAACCCTCCATATGACCATGGACGTTCTCTCAGACGCCAAAGTAGAGATCTTTGTATTCATCCTGGCGTCCTGTCTTCATTACCTACTCTTCGGCACTCGCGTGCCATCAAAGGACAGAGGGTGGGGGTCCTGCTAACGCGGTCGTGTTTGATCATCAGGATTCAACGCTCTGTTTTGGTTGACCAGGGGTCATTGTCGAGCATCCAATCTGTGGAACCAGTTGCCAGCCAGACTGCTGTCCCAGCCAGGCAAAGCCTGTCGTATCCAAGCGCCAATTTGAAAAACACAACAGCTCGGAGCGACCGGTCGAGTCAGAGGGTAAGCCACCAGGGCCAGCGGAGTGCATTTGCCATGCCTTGGTGCAGCCATTGAGTCACCTGGCTGCAAGGGTTGAGCCGAGCCAATGGGAGGGTCTTGACATGTAGCCGATGCCGATGGGGATGACTTACTCAAAAGCATTGTCACTTGATCGTGGTTCCAATTTGGCATTTCTAGATTTTCTAGCGTCTCCAATTGCAGAAATGAAATGAGCGGCAGTTCCTGTTGCGACCCAGGTTCCGCTGATGTACAGCAAGACTTGATCGAAAAGAATTTGCGCAAGCTCTTGGACCACTACAAAGTCCCGGAGGAACGCCCTCTACAGAGTCCGTTTCCATCATCTTCCATCCTATTTTTTCCCCAAACAGGTTTACCTGTATGGGGTTCTTACTCCTTTGAAAAGGGTCGCTTGACTTGGCCGTATGATTTTGCCTCTGTCTCCGGGCTTACGTCCTCAGACTCTGGGTTCCTTTGGTCGCATGATTTTGCCTCTTACTTGTCTCCCCTTTGCCCTTCATTTGTCTCCCACTCTGGGTCCCTTTGGTCGCATGATTTTGCCCTTCATTTGTCTACCGCTCTGGGTCCACTTGGCCGCATGATTTCCTGTACTTGTCTCCCATTTGTCCTTCATTTGTCTCCCCTTTCAATCCCCACTCTGGGTCCACTTGGTCGCATGATTTCCTGTACTTGTCTCCCATTTGTCCTTCATTTGTCTCCCCTTTCTCTCCCACTCTGGGTCCACTTGGCCGCATGATTTCCTGGACTTGTCTCCCATTTGTCCTGCATTTGTCTCCCCTTTCAAACCCCACTCTGGGTCCACTTGGTCGCATGATTTTGCCTCTCATTTGTCTCCCATTTGTCTCCCATTTGTCCTTCATTTGTCTCCCCTTTCAATCCCCACTCTGGGTCCACTTGGTCGCATGAATTCCTTCATTTGTCTCCCATTTGTCTCCCATTTGTATTTCATTTGTCTCTTCTTTCTCTCCCACTCTGGGTCCCTTTGGTCGCATGATTTCCTTCATTTGTCTCCCACTCTGGGTCCCTTTGGTCGCATGATTTCCTTCATTTGTCTCCGGTTTGTCTCCCATTTGTCCTTCATTTGTCTCCCACTCTGGGTCCCTTTGGTCGCATGATTTCCTTCATTTGTCTCCGGTTTGTCTCCCATTTGTCCTTCATTTGTCTCCCACTCTGGGTCCCTTTGGTCGCATGATTTCCTTCATTTGTCTCCGGTTTGTCTCCCATTTGTCCTTCATTTGTCTCCCACTCTGGGTCCCTTTGGTCGCATGATTTCCTTCATTTGTCTCCGGTTTGTCTCCCATTTGTCCTTCATTTGTCTCCCACTCTGGGTCCCTTTGGTCGCATGATTTCCTTCATTTGTCTCCGGTTTGTCTCCCATTTGTCCTTCATTTGTCTCCCACTCTGGGTCCCTTTGGTCGCATGATTTCCTTCATTTGTCTCCGGTTTGTCTCCCATTTGTCCTTCATTTGTCTCCCACTCTGGGTCCCTTTGGTCGCATGATTTCCTTCATTTGTCTCCGGTTTGTCTCCCATTTGTCCTTCATTTGTCTCCCACTCTGGGTCCCTTTGGTCGCATGATTTCCTTCATTTGTCTCCGGTTTGTCTCCCATTTGTCCTTCATTTGTCTCCCACTCTGGGTCCCTTTGGTCGCATGATTTCCTTCATTTGTCTCCGGTTTGTCTCCCATTTGTCCTTCATTTGTCTCCCACTCTGGGTCCCTTTGGTCGCATGATTTTGCTTCTTACTTGTCTCCCCTTTGCCCTTCATTTGTCTCCCGCTCTGGGTCCACTTGGCCGCATGATTTCCTCTACTTGTCTCCCATTTGCCTTTCATTCCCCAAACAGGTTTACCTGTATGGGGTTCTTACTCCTTTCAAAAGGGTTGCTTACCTTGATCGGATGAGTTTGCCTGTGTCTCCGGGCTTGCGTCCTTTGGTCGCATGATTTCCTTCACTTGTCTGGCATGTGTCTCCCACCTTCATTTGTCTGCCATTTGTCTTTCCTTTGTCTCCCACTTGTCTCCCACTCTGGGCCAGCTTGGTTGCATGATTTCCTTCACTTGTCTCCCATATGTCTTTCATTTGTCTCTCACTTGTCTTCCACTCTCGGCCAGCTTGGTTGCATGATTTCCTTCACTTGTCTCCCATGTGTCTTTCATT
>VSDK01002424.1:46106-70913 GCA_009767595.1 Symbiodinium kawagutii | reverse complement strand
TCATTTGTCTCCCATTTGTCTCCCATTTGTCCTTCATTTGTCTCCCCTTTCTCTCCCACTCTGGGTCCACTTGGTCGCATGATTTCTTGTACTTGTTTCCCGTTTGTTCTTCATTTGTCTCCCCTTTCTCTCCTACTCTGGGTCCACTTGGTCGCATGATTTCCTGTACTTGTCTCCCATTTGTCCTTCATTTGTCTCCCGCTTCTCTCGGACTCTGGGTCCACTTGGTCGCATTATTTCTTGTATTTGTCTCCCATTCGTCCTTTATTTGTCTCCCTTTTTTTCCCCACTTTGGGTCCACTTGGTCGCATGATTTCCTGTACTTGTCTCCCATTTGTCCTTCATTTGTCTCCCCCTTCTCTCCCGCTCTGGGCCCACTTGGTCGCATGATTTCCTGTACTTGTCTCCCATTTGTCCTTCATTGGTCTCTTGCTTCTCCCACTCCGGGTCCACTTGGTCGCATGATTTCCTGTACTTGTCTCCCATTTGTCCTTCATTTGTCTCCCGCTTGTCTCCCAGCCTGGGCGCATGGTTTCCGCCACGTGTGTCTCATTGTTTTCATTTGTCTCCCACTCTGGTTGGTCGCGTGATTATTCGCACTTGTTTCCCACTTGTCTTTAATTTGTCTCCCGTGTCTCCTCTGGGTCCAGTTGGTCGCGTATTTTTCTCACTTGTCTCCCATATGTCTTTTATTTGTCTCTTACTTTTCTAGTCTACCGCTCTTGGTCTGGTTGGTCGTATGATTCCCTTCACTTGTCTCCCATCTGTCTTTCATTTGTCTCCCAGTTGTCTCCCACTCTGGGTCCGGTTGGTTGCATTGTTTCCATCAGGTAAACTATCAGCGTTGAGATATTCTAACGTTTATCATTTCCTGTTTGGGGTCAACGCTGGTATAATTTTTTTCTTGGAAATTCTCGGTTCCACTTTATCATTGTCTCCTAATTGTTTGGCATTTCGCCTGTCTTGTTGCTATAGGTCTTGAATGCCAAGTGGTACCTATTTTTGATGGAGATCTGAGGCGTTTTCTACGAGGTCTAAGCTTGTAAAGTACGATTTGGATGGCACTGGGCTTGTTTCGCTGGATGGGAGAAGCATGGGGAAGCCTAGCCTCGTTCCGAGCACACCATAGATATCTATGGACAGTCGGCCCTCGCAGGAGGAGACCCAAGCCGTGCTGGCATCTGCCTGTGAAGGCTGGGCCCTTCCGGGAATGAATCGCAATACTCTCGGAATGCCAGCCATGTCAAGTTATGATTGATCAACCGTCAACCATTATCCTAGTCAACCATTATCAACCGTCCATTCACCATCCAATTGCCATGACTCCATCGGTTTAACCACACATTCGGGCCAGCTATCAGCCAGGTCTGGGTCGACTCATCTCGATCCCGGCACTCTTGTCATCCATCCAAGCGATTGTGGGCACTGTCAGCAATGCACACCTGGCAGAGAACCTGCTACGAGGAAACGGCGGTTGATAGAGTGTCAATCACTCTTGATGTCTGTTGATGACCATTGTTTTGGAAATGATTGGAAGCTTGAACCACCTCAAACAAGCGAAGACCACTTGCTGAAGACTGCATGATTACTAATTCTGTAAAGCTTTGCAGTGGAAAGCGGGACCTTAGCCGCTACGTGTTCCTGTCGTGGGGTTGGCAGTATGCAGCTGGCAATGCCTTTGTTTGGACGCACGCTGTGATCTTTCCAGACTTCCCAGAGCGTAAGCTGATGACAGTCCCCTGTGGCTGTAGTGGGGGCTCCAGGATTCTGGAGTGGACGGCACTATGCCGACTTCGACAAGTTTCTCTTTGAGTTTGGCGATTTCTGCAAGAGCAGCGGCACACAGATGCCTCGTCAGGCAGGGACCAGGAAGGGGACATGTGGTGCTACCAAGGGCTGAGCGCATCTTGGTGTTCTTGTTGCCAAGGCCATCGTCTTGTCGATCCAGTTTGTGGTGCCAGCCGTTCCTTGGCAGAATTCGGGAAGTCACTGTGTGAGTTGGGAGTTTAGGCTTGAAACAGGCTTGGAATCATTCGCGGTGAACAGTGGCTTGTCCAAAGATTCTCAGCATATCCTGTACTTGCGTTTGTTATTGCTGTCTCAGGGTTGGCAGGCCTTGGGTGAACAGACATCATTACTTAGCCTAGCATACCGAAACTTAATATGCCAATTTGGGCTCAAGGAACCTTGATCCAAACCGGTTGGTATACTTTTGGTTTTTGTCCCATCCATATTTCAAAACCCACCCTGTTTGGAGGCACTTTGTCAGGTCACCCCCAAACTTAAAGGACTTTGTCTGGGGTTTGCGAGTGGGACCCACGCAGTCACCTGTCTTACCTTGATCAAGGTGGGGTTCCGACGGTGGGTCGGATGTCCCATTGCCAACCTGGAGCTACCAGGTATGGCCTACCCTGAGACATCTGGGGGACAGGTGGCTAGCCTGGAAGGCTTTCCCAACGCAATCATGCTGTGGCCACACAGGTTAAGGCACTTCAAGCGGTTGATAGAAAAAGAAGAGCGTCGCGACTGGAATTGTGAAACTTGGATATCTAGGCAAGAAATGAACTTTCATTGATCCATTTCATCCTTCATTTGGCGGATTTGCGTCAACCGCACCCAAACTCTTGCATTGCTGGTGCCATTGTGCTGTTGGGTTCAGTGGTGCCCAGGAGCAGATCGAGACGGAAGCGGCACAGAAGCAGAAGGCACGCCTGGCACTGATGGGTCGAGGTGATGCTTCAGTGGACTTGCCGAAGGTCTTGAGCTGGGAGAAGTTGGAGATCCTTAGTTTGAACAGACGCCCACAGTGGCCAACCGGATGTCACCGGTCAATTTTTGAGTCAACTCCTCACTTTTTCCAAATTTTTTTGACTTTTTTTTTTTTTTTGGGGGGGGGGGTGCAGACATTTCCAAAGACGCGAGGACGTGTGTAAGCAGGGGCACCCCCAGCAGCTGGAAGTGCTCCGTCCATGCGCCACGGGGGCTGTTGGGTTTTAATTCACTGCTAATCTTGCATTTTGACCATGCAGCTTTGAGTTGACACAGGGCATGCAGCTATCGAAGTTCATACATGGTCGGTTCCTGCTTAGTGGTGCCATGTGTTGGTGCTAGCATCTTCGTATCCCAATGCTTTGCCCACATTGGGAAGACACTAGGCCCTCCAGACCCCTTTAAAGGCTCATGGTCATGATGTCACTTTCTGGTTTGTGGTTTGACGGGTCCCCCTACCAGCTATCACGAATTTTGCGAGGCTTATCAGGCTTATCAACCCACAACTAGTAGCACGATCAATGCATGGTATCAATGCTAATTCTCTTGGTAAAGCTTGTGCAGTAGTATTGTTGCACTACTAGTGCGCTGCATGCGGCATAGTTGATAATTCTAAAATGTGTGGAGTGTCGGGCAAGGGGTGACATATGATATGGCTTTGCAGAAGCCCCGCCCAGGATCATCATGAAGGACTTCTTGCCGATGTTGGATGACGATGATTCGCGTTACGTTTCATTTCATCGCATTTTGGATGTGCCATGGCTAACTAAGGGTGATGAAAACATCCAGACTTCCTCACTGCCGGATCAAAATCAGCCGCGTTGTTTTTGCGAAGTGGTAGACTCAATGCTCAATGGGCAAACTCTTGGTTGTACACTGTACGCTTGGATTTTAGCTCTGCACTTGCCGAATAGCCTATCTATCGTCTAATGCTAATACCATGGTGTTTTGCAACTGCAGGGTAGGTACTGAGACGGGCGGATACACAGATCTTGGAAACAGAAGCGGGATGAAACAGGTGGACTGTCATAACTCTGTGCATTGTCCGCTTCCTCATGGAATCATTCGATTCTGCTGACTACTGCGTAATGATCCCAATGGGTGAAGCTCTCCAAAGTGTTTGTTGTCGTCTGAAGCAACCTCACCAGATGGAAACATGCATAGTCAAATCCCTGCATGGACCCATCAGACGAACTTTTGGTTCGTGCTTGCGTGTGCGTCTGCAGGTGTGCAAGGTGTTTCGAACATTCTTCCAACACAACCAGTGTGTGCATGCATGTACGTTGTCAGCGAGCGCCTGGCCGACCCAAAGCAATGGCATCAGGTGATGGTGAAGCGCGATTGCGACAAGTGTTGGGATGTCATCAAGCACATGGAGAAGCAACAATTGCCACCTAACAACGTCGCCCGCCTGCAGGAGAGATGTGATAGCGCTGGCGACTTCCACTGACCTATTGGTTTCAGATGCCATGCCCACAGCTACTTATATGAGATAATTTAAACTATATGCAGTAGTTTATGGCTAGTTCAAGTATTAGCCCTTTTCGCAGTTTGATATGCCGTAAGTCTAGATCTTGTCAAAGCCACTGGTTGCAAGTTGCAAGGATCTCCTTGATCCCTTGGATTCCTTTAACATCTTGCAAAGCGCAACAGCACACCCAAGAAGCATTGTATCACCTGCTTTGTCTTGGCATAGGAGGTGACACTGCTGGTCCTGCTTGCTGCATTTCCGGGAAATCCAGCTGATCAAGATAGTAAGAAATCTGGCATGGACCTACCCAAGACCACCTTCCGCAAGGAAATCCTTCACGTCTTTTAAGTTCTGAACATCCTTACTCAAGGAAAACCAGAGACCGCCGATTTTCCAATCAGATATGCAATAACACTTGGATGCTTGGGGAAGTTCTTCTCAAGCTGTTGCAGCGATAGAAACCCAAGGACAGAAACCAAGAGGAACATCCAAGCTACAGCTGGGCACTGAGGTCACATGTTCCATCTTGTTGAAGGCTGTCCGCAAGCCGAATCAGGACTTGGCAACCCCACCTTTGAACCTTTGGGTTCGACATGTTCGAATTTGGTCCTTCCTTCTTGACCCCTGGTCTTGTGGTCCCGAATCCGGACTTTGGAGCGGCGGCAAGGACAAGTTCTTGACAGATGTCATGAAGGTCATTGATGCTCGAGAGGCTCGCAGTTCGAAGGTCTTTGGTTTGGGATGAACTCGGTATGTGCCTCCAAAAGTTATATACATCCAGAACTGGTGGCTACTGCGCCAAGGACTGTACAAGTCTTGGATGGTACTCCAATGAACAAACCCATCGGATGTTGGATCTAGGAAGCCTTGAACCTATTTCAAGAAGGAAGGTGAACGTGGACAAGGTATGACATGGTGACAGGAGCGCAGTGGTTTTCGATATGTCGATGTCGGCATGTCCTGCGACCAGGCCAACGACATTGACGAAGTTCTTTTGGGATCCCTCTATGAAGCTTGCATCCGATGTGGCTCGGAGTGGTCGATGTCGAGGATGTCGAGGGCGGCACGGCCCACCACGAAAACTTGAAGGGCTATCTAGGACAACTCCGAAGACATCTGAATATTGAGACCAAGAGGACTTCGAGGTTTCATTTTTGGAATGCTCCATGGAAGGAAAGTGTTTGGTAGCCCAACGGAGGTATTGACTAGCTGTACACTTGGCCAGGGTGACAGGGGGGATGAAGCCGCCCGGACCATTTGCCCACCTCAAATCAATGCCCAACTCCAGGAATTTCATGATTTGAACATGTGCATGCATGCAGACATACAAACACATACATGCCATTACAGACGATTGCATACGATTACATGCGCTCACGTACAGTTACAGACAACTACAGGCAATTCCACACCACCACACGCAAGTACATACAATCACGTACAATTACATACAATGACATGCAATTACATACAACCACATAAAATTACATACATGCATACATACAAGTACATACAATCACAGACAATTGTGAGGAGGCAGACTGACACGCCCAGCGAGAGAGAGAGAGAGACAATTACATACATACGATTACAATCTATTGCACGCAGCTACATGCAACTACACACACTTACTACAATTAATACATGGGTACACACATGCATACACATATGCATGCATGCAGCACACATCCACACATACATACACACACATGCATGCAAACATACATACACATGAAATGCATATGTACAGAAGAATACGCAGTACGCACAAGTTTGTGTGCACAACTGCATTTTCAAGGTCTTCTTTTGTTTGTATTTCCAGCTGTTTCTTTGCTTTGGTTTATCTTTCGGCTTTTGATTTTTCCAGCTTCTTTGCCTCTTCTCCTTCTTCTGCTTTGTTGGTTTCATGCTTCCTTGCTTTTTCGCTGTGCTTCCCTCCTTTCCGCTTGTTTGAATTGCTTTTGTCCTTTTTTAATTGCATTGTCTCTTTGTTCTTGGGCTTTATTTTTTGCTTTTTGCTTTGGTGTTCTTTTGTTTTCGAAAGCTTTTGTCGGCTTCGCGGCTTCGTATTTTTTCCATTTGCCAAAAGCTGAAGACTTCATGCTGGCGGCGTCCTCGGGTCGCTCCCGTGCGCTTGACAAGAAATCCGTCATTTTTTGTGGCACCTCCACGACCACGACCACCACCACCACCACCACCACCACCTCCACCATCGCCACCACACATGAATGGGTACAGTTCCCAAATAATCACGGTGCAAAATTGAAAGATGTTGGTGAAAAATGCTGCAGGTAAACGCTCACAAAGAGGTGTCATCTCCAAAATGCTGCAAGTAACTACCACGCGCATGGAACATGCAAAATGTGAGACCCTCGCTGCAAAACGCTGGAAATACTGTAGGGAACAGCGCGAAGATAAGTCCAAACAAACATCCCGAAACGTGAATACAGGCTGGTATGTAACATTTCACGAAATCTTGCATACATACATATATATATATATACATACATGATTTTACATACATTGATATGCATTGACATAGATTGCCATAGATTGACCTAGATGGACCTACAACTGCATACAAGGGGTGACTTCGAAGATGCTTTTACTCAACTCCTCTGGCCCCGGCCAACTTCCACGATAACTTCAGTACAGTGAGGGAGGTAGCTCTGTAATTAATAGCAGTCGCCCGTGCAATATCTAGGCTGTTGCACCATCCTACACGTCTCATGCATAGCTAGCGGGGTATCCACAAAGCGGTTGTCATATGCCCAGCTGCTGACAGACTACGTACAATGAAACACAATCACATACAGTCACATACAACTACATACAATTACATGAAATTACATGCGCTTATGTTTGCAGTACATGCGCAATTACAATCAACTATATACAATTGCCTACATTTACATGCAAATGTATGCATACAATTGCATACCATTGCAACAAATCACATAATTGCATACATGCATTCACACAGCTACACACAATTGCACACATTCACATACATTCACATAGTGCATACATACAATTGCATACATGTAGATACAATTGCACATGATTAAGTACAAATACATGTGCACACATACGCAACTAGTGCTGACAGTCATGCCCAACACAGAGAGAGAGAGAGAGAGAGCGGGAGAAGCAGCCACGTATGCATACTCATGAACATGTAGATATGCATGTACCTATAGCCATCCCAGCGTCGATAATCAAAATATTCCCCATGTTCAATATTCAGATCTGTGGCCAATTGGGAATGGTGCAACTTGATCTTCAACCTACTCCATGATCGCTATGTACCATAAATGTCATGTGGATACACACATGCATTTACATGCCTGCATTAACATAGCCCAACATAACACACCATGACATACCATGACGTACCATACCATACCATGCTATGCCATGCCAAGCCATCTCATCCCATCCCATCCCACACCATGCCACACCACACCACCCCACGCCACCCCAGGCCACACCGCACCACACCCCACACCCCACACCCCACACCCCACACTACACACCCCACGCACCATACACCACATCTCCATTACACACGCAAGTTGCATTCTTCCCACATGCCGCATATGCCCAGCAAATCATAGCCCAGAAGCAGGTGGCCAGATGAAGCAATTGCTGGAGTATGTGCAAAAGCTTCGCCAGAAGGGTGGTCTCGTTGAGATCCACAGCCCTCACACCGCTGGATCCATCATGAAGACGAAGAAGAAGAAGAAGAAGAAGAAGAAAAAGAAGAAGAAGAAGAAGAAGAAGAAGAAGAAGAAAAAGAAGAAGAAGAAGAAAATGATGATCGTGGTGGTGATGATGATGATGATGATGATGATGATGATGATGTTGCTGCTGCTGCTGCTGCTGCTGCTATTGCCAGTGTTTTGCTTTCAATGCCACTGGTCCTGCTCCTGCTGCTGCCGCCAAAGCTGTAAGCAAAGAACATTCCATTCCAAACAAACTTTGGAGCCAAAATGGCAATGCAGCTAGAGAGAGAGTCAGAATCCGGACAAAATCAGATGATTTTGTGCGGGGATTTCTGCGTGTGGCTCCGTGAGCTACACCCTGCCAGTCTGATGGAAGGAATATGGAAAAGATAGCTTCATTCAGCCCATGTTGCCATGCCAAGGACATGAATCGTCGTGGCGTGGAACCCACACGCATCACTCTTGGATGCATGGTGGAGGCGCTGGCATCAAACGACAACGCGGAGGGGGCCTATGAAGTGATCCAATGGGCCTTGGGAGACCCCAGACTCAAAGGTGCCACCTGGTGCGATGGGGACGCTGGGAAGGAGACATTCTCCTAAGAATCCTTGGGACATCCCATTCTTCCTGCATTTTTCCTGCCCTTCCTGTAGACCTTGGTTTCCGCAGTGATGAAATGAGTACATTTGGGGGCAAGCAGTGCTTCTCATGGCCAATGGTTGCTTGTTGAAGGTTGCATGGCCCCATTCATTCCACAAATTTCTCTGCAAAAATCCGCTGTTTGTCACTTGTTGTTGTCAACTTCAGGGGTGACAAACTTTCTGTGCCTCGCAACCGGAGGTCTGGTGACCGCCGTGACCTACAGCTCTGTGCTGAAAAGTTTGAATCACCAGAGATGCTTCCGTCGTGTTTGGGAGATCTACGATGAGACTTGATTGCCTTGAAACGGGGAGCATTCAAAACTTTCAAAACAGATGTTTCCCCCAGCAGCGAAAGCGAATGAGGTCAGCCCAGAGGCTTTGGCGTGTTCCAGTGCAGGTCTCAGGTCCAGGTTCCGGAAGGTTGCAGTTAGATGCGCTGCACATCAAGGTTCCAGGTTCCGGCAAAACCCGCTGCAGTTGGCAAATCAAGGTTCCGAAGTTCCGGTGCAGTTGGCAGATCAAGGTTGCGGATGGTTTGAGCAGGTTCCGGCGCAGTTGGCAGATCAAGGTTCTGGAAGGTTCTCGGTGATTGAGGTGCTGGTTTCTAGAGCAAGGTCCCGGAAAGTTCCAGGAGGTCGTGAGTCCTGGTACCAAGAGATCTTTTTTGCTAGATGGCCCCTGCTGTGGGGGATGCCGGCGAAGCTTATTCCAAAAAAGACAATCCACTTTTTCTGACATTCTGAAGAGGTCGGAGGAGCGAAGTCCAAGAGAGAAGTTAAAAGATTGACAGTCAAGAAACTCAGGTCAAAATTGACGACTTGTTGAATCTTGTGGTTCTGGACTGTCATCTCATGGAGTGGTTTCGACGCCATACAATTGTGCTGTTTTCAGCGGGGAATGCTCTCGCTGGGGCTGAGGAAATGATCCGAGAGAAGGTGCCGCAGAAGCTGAAAGAGTTGTGTGTCAACCCAGCAGTTGCTTTGCTGCTTCGTTGCTTTGTTGCTTGCTTGGTTGGTTGAGGTTGGCTGGCTGGCTGATTTGCCTGCTTGCTTCAGCAGTTTCTTTGCTTGGTTGATTGATTTGCCTGGTGGATAGGTTTGCTGAAATTGTTTGCTGGCTTGATTTGCTTGGTTGCTTGCTCGTTTTGCTGGGTTGCTGCTTGCTTTGCTTGCTTCGCTAGCTGTGCTAGCTTTGCTTGGTTGCTTGAATTGCTTGGTTTCTCGGTTGCTTGAATTGCTTGCTTGGTTGCTTGGTTGCTTGGTTGGATCTTGTCCTATTCCTCGTCCTCGTCACATTCTCGTTCCCGTTCTTTTTCGTTCGTTCTTGTGTTGGTGGGGGACTATGTACTACCCAGTGCTCAGCAATCATGGTCGTACGATTGCTTTTGGGAAACACTGGTATCCGAATCCAGTATCTCTCAGTTGTGTACTAATGTGAGGTTTTGCCAAATAGGAACTAGAGATTATTGGTTCCCAGCGTATGGTATGCGTGTTTGCTTTGCATGATCGTTGCGCGCTGCACGTCACCAATTTACTTTCTGCAATCTGCTCAGCTGTTTCTGGGCTAGATGGCTGGGGACCTGCCAGCACCCTTGGCTGTGGCCGGTCCGACCTGGTGACAGGTCGAATTTTCCACCACGACTTACAACGCGCTGCTGGATGTGTGCGCGCGCAGTGGCGAGATCTCCCGTGCTGAGCCGTTGCTGAAACAGATGGCAGATCAAGGCTCAACAGGGCCACTGAAGACCCACAGAGGCTGTTGATTGACGGATGCTACACCTCGATTGACGTGATGATTCTCATCTTTCTGCCATTAGAACAAGAATTCTGCATTTTTACTGCTTGCATCATCGCTATCATCATTGTTAGTACTGTATTCTTAGGCGCTGTCTTTACCTCTCTTCCCACCTTGAACAAATATACACACACACACACGCACACACACACACACACACATATATATATATATATATTATGTATGTATTCATATATTTCGTATTTATTTGCATTGACATTCATGAAAAATATGTGCACCTGTTCATTGATAAATTGAAAACATTTACAGCGTTGCCCCGAATTATGCGCACGGTTTTGGGAACAGCCATTCACCAGCTTGCGTCACTATCTAAACCCTCAACTTGAGAAACGACGTCTCTTGTTGATGAGTCTATGATTGATAGTGAACAAGAACCTGGCCTCACCTTGCCGTAGATGTCAGCCCCTTGTGGTTTACAGTCTGGAGGCGTGGCACCAAGCATCATCACTTACAGCACAGTGATGAAGGCTTACTGCGCCTCCAATCAGCTTGAGAAGGCCTTCAAACTTTTTGAGGAGCCGATGGCGCAGCCTGGGTGCAGCGGGGGATGGCCGAAGCTGGCGTTTGGGGGCGCGGAACAGCTCCATGAGGAATGGATCGATTTGCATTGCTGAGATAGAGACGGTTCTTTGATGTTCAACATCTACTGTATAGTGCCTAATCGTCTACTTAGTAATCATACCATGTCAAGACACTTCACATCACTTGACATATCTCCTTATATTTGTATCGGCATTTATGTCCATATACAAATCTGTGTATATGTGTTCATCATACTTTAAAATTGTTTGTTCTACCTCTGAGGTTTTATATCCACCATCTTTGTGTATGCAAGTGCCGGCACCGAGCGGGTGGGACGTGTTGATAGAAGGTGCCTAGAGGGTGGAATTTGCCGAAACAAGGGGTGCACATGTGTGTTCGAAATGTCATTTACTTGATATTCATGCAAACCGCTTTCTGAAACTCATTTGTTTGGTCCCATTTGCTCAACTCTGGCATGTCCGCTTTGCCGATCTATGGTTCTCTGCCTGCTCTCTACCTCTGGAAATCCTAGAAATATATATGAGTCGTCCCTATGTTTTGCGCTTTACGACCCGCTTGAAAAAGTCCAGTCGCGCTTGTGACGTTTTTTCAATGACGCGCCACTTTTGCGGCTGCAATTTTGCCAAAACCTTCACTTTGTCGAGCCTACTTTGCACGACTGCTATGCACACGAAGTTTTGCAAATGATAGCGACATGGGGCTTTCTTCCACAATCATGGTCACTTGCACATTTGTCTGTAGAACCTTTATTGAAGAAAGAGATCGTACACTTTCACCTCTTCATTGGCGTGCATTTTAGTGAGCGTTATTGTTCTTCCTTAAATGTAGGGGTATTGTACCGGTTCATACCGCGAAGGTGTTCGGCTTGTCCGAACCAGACCCTGAACCCCGAATGATTCAGCTGAACCATAACCCCCCTTGACTTAGGAATAGACTCAGTGGTTCTGAACCATACCTGCAGATCATACCCCGAACTCCCAAAGCATACCCGCGAACCATGCCCGCAGACAGACGTTGGGTGAGGAGACTCCTACTCCATGGGACTGGAATATCATATCTAATATAGGGTGTCACTTGCACCCGCCACTGCAGGTAATCTTGTCAGTGGTATTTGCCGACCACCGTTCCAAACTGTTTGAAAACCAAACTTGCTTTACCCTGATGCAATTGGCATACAGAGATCTTGGTAGCAAGAGTTGCAGATGGCATTTGGCAGGAACTCAAGATGAACACGGAATTGGACCCAGATGAAGTGACCTTCAACACCCTGCTCGATGGCTGTGCTCGCTACGGCCTCTTTGATCGTGGTTGTGACTTGCTAAGCGCCACTTGGTTGCTGTGGGGCGGACCTCTTGAAGGCTTAGATCATGGAGTTAGCCACGGTGGTACACCCAACCATCCCAAAATGGCAGCCACTGTCTGTGGAAAACGGCCAATGTTTGGGACACTGGTGGCGCGTCAGAGGGGAACCCCCGGCCTCGTGAAAGTGGTGATCAGGAGATGAAGGAAAGCGGAATCCCGCCCAGCAACTACACCTTGTCGGTCATGGCCAAGTTGGCAAATCGATGCTTGGACCGCAGGAGAGGTCAGGGACCAGTTAACTGATGCAGAAAAGGTCCACAGCTGCAAATGCAAATGGCAATATCGTCACAATCATTCGAAAAAAAAGCCGGTCTTGAACAACCCAAGGCGCGATGCGACGCGATGCGACACAATGCGACGTGCGCGCTCTCTCTCTTTTTCTCTCTATCTCTGTCTCTTTCAGTCCATCTCTCTCTGTCTCTGTCTCGCTTTGTTTCTGTCTCTCTCTCTCTCTCTTTCTCTCTCTCCCTCCCTATCTCTCTTTCTATGCCTGTGGGCCGCTTTCATCCGCTTTCCTCGAAAAAATCTCGCTTGTATTGCATTGTATTGCATTGTGTTGTTAATTTGGTGAACTCCCATTGTCTGCTCTTTGCATCACCACAGATCCTCCCAAAGATGATCCAAGCGCTTCATGGTCGCGGCCGAGGAAGCAAGAAACCCAAGATGGCCTTCGAAATTGTTGAGGGACTTCGTCGCTTGCCTCAGCTTTTCTTTCTTGGTGGGTCGGGATGATGACGCCACAGAGCTGCAAACGTGGCAAACATGGATTTGTCACTAGTGGTTAGGCAGGCAAGGATGTGCATTGCATACCTCAATTTACTCAATATGTGAATTGTGTAGTTTATGCATTTGCATCACTATTACTGTGCCATACAATGTACTTCATTTAACCTTTTTTAGTATTGATTGTGTAGGCAGGCCTGCAGACCCAGACACGTTTGCAAGTGGCAATGCCTTTAAAGACTGACAAGGCGACGAGTACGGCATCAAGATCAACATGCACGTGTACAATAACTTGATCCACGCAGCCGTGTTGGATGGTGATGTCATGAAGGCGAGGCCTTCCTACCTTGGCTGGTGACACTTGCAGGCTGCAGGTTGTCATGGGTTCTTATTGTTGCTTACACCAAGGCCTGATGGTTGTAGCTGTGACTAGCAGCGATGCCAAAGAAGGGTATTCCACTCTGGCCTTGCAAAAAGTGATGGAAAACCAAACTAATGTGTCACTGGTGGCCAGGCGCAAGAGACTTTTGCCGACATGTTGGAGAACAAGATTCACCCCGATGGCAGGACCTATGCCCTCATGTCCCTCGATGTTCGATTAACAATTTCGCATGAAAATCGTTTGTAGTTTCGCTTCCATGTTTGCAGCTCAGCTATTGGCTTTAATGGCTCAACAGCCCCCGAGCCAAAAGAGCACGGGTTCCCTATTCCTTCTTGAGGGACCAGATGCTAGCCTTGGTGCGGTAAAGAGCAATCCCAGCAAACCCAGCCAGGTTGGAGTAGCCAGTGATGGTGTCATTTTGCAGGTTTGCAAAAAAGGGATCATGTCGTGTCTCTTAGGTGTATGGGCCCCAGTCATGGACCCATACTTTGGAGCCTTGGCCTCCAAGGTTGCGCTCCATGTTGTCTCACAAGCTCGTTGGGTTGCTTGGTACCTATTGGATCCGGTGTGTGTTGGTGTGGCCGTTGGTATGTGCGGCTGGAAGCCCGCACAGCAATGGAATGTGGTATGTGTGGTATGAGATGCTTATTTTGCTTAGGACACGCAGGCAGGCAGGCAGACAGACACACGCAGACAGACAGAGAGTAGAGAGACAGAGAGACTGACAGAGACAGAGATAGAGAGATGGAGAGATAAAGAGATAGAGAAATAGATACGTATTTATATAGACACTGTAGGTAGATAAGTAGCCAGGTGGACAGATAGATACCTGAGATTTACACAAGTAGACACACAGGCACACATGCATATGAACGTGCATGATGCGCTCAGCAGGGTGCCGAAGGAAGTGCCATGTGTCACTGGTCTACCGAGGCCAGCGACGGTGCTGCTGCACGTTGCTTTTGGGTTGAAGATCCAGGATCAAGACATGGGGGTCCTGATTTGGTGGGCAACTTCATGGCTTGGTGAATGCAAAGTCCTTTACCGTGGTCATTGACATTGCAAACGATTGCAAATGGGTGGCACAGTAGAACTTCAATGAATTTCAAAATTCTCGAAGCCACTTGTGGGTGTACTACTGGAACAGGATGCTGGGAATGTTTGCGTATTGGAGGTGCTGTTTGATTTCTCTATATTTCTATGTTTTATTCCCTGTAGCCAGAAACGTGGTTGATTCAACACAGAGCTGCCAACAGTTCTGTAGCAGCTTGGCATCGTTGCCCGCCTGGTGGCCTGGGACGTGACAAGTTCATGGTGGCACTCCATGCCCAATGGGGTGCCATATACCGTGCATCCTCGGCCCTCTCGAGGACCCCAGGATTTTGAGTGAGCAGCTTCACCATTCCTTGATGAAGCAGCTTTCGCAGCCGATCCAATGGGCTACTTGGACCATCTTGGACCTAAATTCGGCCCACTGATCAGCAGCACAGTACGTAGTGAAAGGAGGGCTGAGACACACTTGAAAGACACACACACACACACAGACACATGGCCCAGTGATGTCCAGGAAACATGGATGATACGGCTTGAATTTGACTAACTAGTTCAACCATGTGCAGGTACGTTCTCGGGAATATCACAATCTCAAACCACCTTTTTCGTTGGGCAGTAGATGGCATGAGATTCACTGCCCCCCTGCTAGTATGTGACATGTTGGACCCAACTGGGAAGCTGCATGGCAATAGCGGTGGCACACACACACACACACACACACGCACACACGGCCTGTTGTGACAAGATAATGCACAATAATATCACAATAATCAAAATATAAGAATTTCTGCCATCAAAATATAAAAACATTTGGTCAAGTACGAGACCGATCTGTAGGTACAGATCGCTGCAAAATGATACATGCCATTGTCCCAGTGTCACCGGAAGATCCACATCCATTCACACTTCCGTACAGGTTCATACGATCAAAACATGCAACTGTCTCTTGGCTTCTGCTGAAAATCTGTCGACGCCTGGTATCGCAGTTATCTCACGTCGTACCCTCACCTCTTGGATACTTGTCTCTTGTACCTGCCTGTCGCCCGAACTCGAGGCGAAGGCGCCGTTGCAAAACGGCAACCGATTGCAGGAGGACGTGGTCACTGACACCGTGGAGTTCTTGCCCCTTGCAGAGGGGAGCAGTGGGAGCAGCGGTGGATGCATTGCCACGTGTGTACGTAATGCTTTGTAGCGCGCTAGCGCAGCTTGTTTTGTTTGGAATTGTACTGTATGCCGACGTAATCGAATGTAGGGTGTCGGGTGATGCATTGTAATGTAACGCTCACGCTTTGCATCGTTTGCGTATGTCCGTGTGGCGTTATGCATCGATTTGGGGGCCTGCAAGCTAGTTTGATTACGGCATGATGTAATGCAAGGTAGGTGAGATAATGTAAGAGTATGTATGTCTGTACGTGATGCAATGCGGTGCAACAAGGAAGATTTCTGGTGTGATGTAGCCTATTCTGGTGGAATGAATGTAGCACCGGGGGTCAAATTTAGCAATGTAGTGTATATATGTCATTAGTTAGTGCAATGCGTAATGTATGCATGTGACGTGTAGTGTTGTAATGCAGCGCTCTGTCTGATGATGTGTCGGCTAAGATGCGGCAATCCAATACAATTTAAGTGTAACGTAGTGGAGTGACTTCATGGTATGTGTTCGTATGTTTTTTCTAGGTACGCGCGTTTGTGGTGCGTTTGTATGCCGTGTGTATATATATGTATGTGCGTATGCAATACTGCTTGTGTCAGGTAATCAGATGCACTGGCATATAGTAAAATCATGTAAAATCTATATATGTATGTTACTGTATGCATTTTTGTTACCATGAAAGGTCATATGATGTCATGTCATATGATGTCATTGTGATTTGATCTAATGTAGCCTAATGTATATACTAACATGCGTTTTTTTCCAGTTTCAGGTTTCCCTTTATTGAAACCTGTAGCAACGAGTCTGACCTCCAAAAGCCATACAGACTGGTGCGGCATAGATACAGTACCTACATACACAGTGCACAAATGCAATCTTGACTTAGCTTTTACGCACCTTTGAAGGCTGTGGCACTTGCATTTACATATTCGCGTGCACGCTGCCCTGCACGCACGCACACACATGCAAACCACTTTACGTACCAACCGCTATGCACCATATCTTGGTGCACAGCATGCATTGTAGGCAATGCACTTCATACGCAGTGCACTTATTTGGGCTGTTTGTTACAGGCCCGGCGCAGGTGGCGTTGCAGAGAGGTGCTTTGGTAGAGCTCGGGGGATCCAAGGTCACGCATGGATGCGCCTGGCCTCCCCAAGCTGCTGGCTGCTGTTTCAACAGCAATGCCATCAGCAGCGATGGCGTGACCATTTCTTCCCAAATTCTCAGCAACCACAGTCTTTGGGGAGAACTGTTGCTGGGAGATCAACTCGATTCTACAGGAACTACAGTCTTTTGTCTTTTGGGAAAGTCTGTGCCTTTTTTCATTTTTTTTGTCCGGCGCCCATACCTGGCCAGAATGTAATCGTAAGATAGTACAGAGCTCAGGCTGTGTACAATGGGCCTGTTCACAGCATGGTCACGAATTGGAGGTACTCTAAAGTACTGTGAGCATTGCAGTGGACTTGGTGCTTTACCCGCAGTATACCAAAGATACCAGAAAGTGCTTTACATCAAAAGAATTCGACTGGTTGGGTAGAGATCTCCAATTTGTGGATATCCTCTTCTGGCTGGCAGTGTGTGGCATAAGCCCCGGGCCGACGGCACGAAAGATTTCCTATACCTTTTCAAAAGGGCTTGAGGGTGCTTGTCAAAACATTTCCTTCAGCCTTCAGCTCGCGGTGTTCGTCAGAAGGGCAGCCCTGTGGCTGAAAGATCTCGAAGGAGGTCCCAAAGTCGCAAGATGGGGGCACACCCCGGGCAGTTCACCAGTGAGCTTTCGTCGCGGCAATTGTGCATAGTTGCCCGACGGCAGACCACGTGATGTGGGACAGAAAATGTTGCTTACCGAAGCTGACCAAACAGTGAGTTGCACCTGGAGGTTTCACAGCGTTCACTGCCTCATGGGGAAGGAAACTGTGTGGCCTCCGCAGCAAAGTGGTCAGGATGAATTTGAACAAGAGTCATCATCCATGTGAATCATGTAGGATCCGTGAGTGGCATTGCCCCCACGGGGGTTTCCATGTTGGAACCTATGGGAATTTGGGACCTACCATGACCTATCAGTGTAGACATCATCTGTGCCTCTGGGCTTCCACGGCTTGCACCATGGCACCGGGCCGTGCCGGACAGCGGCGGCCCTTGAAATCAGTGAGGCTGGGAGCCTGGAAATGCTGGGAGTTCCGCCCCAATGGCTGGTAGTTTTACCACTGCACACGTGAGTTTTCCAATTGCCCATCTTTGCAAATGCACACACGCACACACACACAGACGTGCGGACGGACACTTACACACACACATATCCATGCAACACATCCGCGCACACCAACACATGCGCACACGCGCATAACAAATCAAGATTTGACTATAAAATGTTTGAATCAACAAATAGGTGAAAGAACGAATCAACAACAAGTAAATCGACAAATAAGTATATAAATGAATAACTTTAAACATTTTCATATGCTCATAATTGCGTTTTTCCTTTATTTCATGCAACCATCTTCCCGTAGAGTCGAGCATTTCTTCACATAACGGTCTTGAACAGCTGAAGACAGGGATATTCTCAGGGTCTGGTCTGGTTCATCGATCGGCTGGACCCTCCCATACAGTACCTGGCAATGCCTTGATCTCGGAGAACAGTTATCCCAAAACCATCATTGGCGGGGGGCCGTCCCCAAAGTGAATCGGGTATAGACTTCCCAGCAGTTCTTCCGTGCAATGGCAGAAGCAGCAAGATCTGCAGCCAGGCATCTCACCCAGCGAGACTTCATCCCTGAAGGCAACACCCTGGTGGTGGCCCGGGACCCCCCGCAGCCACTCGAACCACTGTGGCAGCTGAGTCTCACCAGCGACGAACTTCAAGGAGGAAGCGCTTCCCTGCGTGCCACCTGGCATGCCAATGATTTGGAGGATCAGGCTACAAAATCAAAGCAACCAATTTAATGCTTCAAACCATCATTCACATGCAGAAGAGCTCATAAGAGATGACTTAGGGATGACTTCTTGGAAACAGCGTTGCCATTGTGAAATGCACGCAAGGGACGGTGAGGGATGACATTCACTTCCACCTGTAGAGGGTGCAAAGGATTTGGAAGGAATGTGGGCAGTCCAATGGGAACGTAACAAGGTCTACATATTTGGTCCGTATTTTTGGGCAGAAAGCAAGCAGAGTTGGTTCAGCTCTGCCAAACTTGATGAATTCAGAATTGATCCCTTCCATTGTAAACCCTCATTCGCCCCCTGGTTTCGAAGGGAATCTTTCCTCAGGCGCTACCATGAGGCAGAGAATGAGTTCCAAGAAATGGGTTTGTTCACAAAGCGTGTAGCTGCGGCAACATCTGAAGTGGTTCCAACTGGGAGATGCTCCTTGCTATCAACTGAATGCCTGGGACGTGTCAAAAACCAGCTGTCAAACAGTTGACCATCATTAACCATTCTTAACCTTTCATAGTTCGGCCATTTCGCATAGAACTCATTTTCCAAACTACTGGCCTGGGTGCTGTTGATTCTTGAGATTTTGTAATTACGTGGGTGTCCAAGCTCCCTTCTGGCGAGCTGTCGTGGTTTCCACCACTTGAATCGTAACTTTCGACAACGATGGTAAGTTACGAAGGATTGTGTTCCCAGAAATGCGCGAGGCCAGCAGTTGCAGACTGAACCTTTGCAATGCTGCTGCTGTACCCCTCTTGAGGTCCTAAGCGTTTGGACCGCACATAGTGTCAGTCATCGCATGCGAAGTTTCCAGCTGGAGCGCGAAGAGATGGTTGTGGTGGGCGAGGAAGGCTCTCTCTTGGTTCCATGGCTCAAGGGCTTCGCAACCTGCTGCGGATAGCAGCGGACTCTTTTGTTCATTTCTGGACTCCGCAGGGGAGATGTTGGATTTGACAGCTGCAGCCGTCTACACATGTTTTCATTCACATCAGAAAAAGAGAGAGGGAGAGAGAGAGAGAGAGAGAGAGAGAGACAGGGAGAAAAAAGGGAGAGCCTGATAGCAGTTGAACATGTAACATGAATACAGTACAAAAACAAATGCAGACGCACACACGCACATACCGTCACATACCTGTCAGTGTGTGTGGGTGCGTATGCATGTGTAAGCAGAACTCAATCAAGAAATAGAAATGAAATGAATAAACAAACTACTAACATAAATGAGTAGTAATAGTAAATCCATAAGTTTCTTTCTTTTTTTTTTTCTCTCTCTCTCTCTCTCAATATATCACCCAGCTGAGCCTCCGGGATGGCGATGGAAATTATATGATATATGATTTGAAAACATATATTGTATATTTATTTACCTACTATATTTTCACATGTTCGTGTATGTATATCTGTGTGTATATGTACATGTATTTGAATATCTACACATACATATACATACATACATATATATACATATATATGTGTGTGTGTGTGCTGTTGCTGGTGATGGCTCTTTGTCATGATAACGTCTTGTATTTTCAGCACGGTCCAGTAGGTCAATATCGGAACTCTAGTGCTTGGAAAATGGCATGTAGATCAAGTATACGCTACTTGGTAGCATGCTCCTATGACTCTGCGATTTTCCTTGTAGTGATAGCTGATGTAGCTTCCAGCGGCTATTGATTATCTGATGGCGTTGCAATTTTCTTGGTTTGTTACAGTAGCTGTGCCTAAGACTTTGGCTCTACTGCTAAGGGTCTTTAGTTGACTTCGGGCAACCCCCCTGGAAGCCCCAGCAAAAAATCCCTATTCTCCTTTGTTCTTCGTGCAAGTGTGAGCCAACCACTATGGTGAAACCGGATCATTTTTACACCAGGACAGCGGGACAAGGATTGCTTCAACCATTGACGACGCTGGCTGGTGGTGATGGGAATTACAGGGTTGGATCCCACCGGTGATTAATTTTACCACCACTGCAGTGAATTTTGCACAAATTGCTGGATGCTTTCTCAGGCGCTCTATGGTATCTCCGGCACCTGCAGTGCATACTTCCCGCGACCGCTGAAGCTTGGGCAGCTGCTCTGCCTTTGCCCCGACTGCCGTGCAGACGGTGGTGGTGATGGGTGCCCTGGCTGCGATTTCGTGAGGACACTCGCGGGCATAGACAGATAATCAATAGATAGGTGGATACAGAGACACACACACACAGACAAAACACACACACACATACCATATACTGCCATATACCATACACCATATAAATACGTACACAGGCATGACTATACATGCTCGGTATGTGTTTTACCTTTGCATGTGTGCATGAATGTATGGGTTTGCCGATGCGTGTGTACGCGCATCTACCCATGTGAAGGAAACATATGTATATGTGTATATCTACATTATACTTAAAGGTTATATGCGGCCTGTAGCAACCTGTAGCCACATCAATCCCTCCTGCTCCTGCTGTCAAAACCAAAGATGGCAAAAATTCAAATTTGAACTGTATTTGGTCGCTTTTGACTGTTCCATTTGCTCCAGCTGGCGGCCAACGCAGAGACCTGGAGACTGACATCGATTTGAAGATTCCACACATGTACCGAGGTTCAAACTACATCAAGGGGAAGTTTTGCTGATGACCCCAGGTGAAGGCATTGCGGTGGTGGCCGTTGAAGCTGCTGAACTGGTGGCGGTCTCAATCTGGACGCCAGCTTCACGCGCGGCACGCTTGTGATGCTCCAGATGTGGTGCGCCAGGCCTTGCCGCCAGAAATCTCTGACCCAGCTCGCTTCAAAGGTATCACTTGCCACGAAGCTGAAGGGATGGACAAGAACTCCCGGAGGGCAACTGCACAGCGGCTGTACTTTCTTGTGGAGGCTGGGCATCATCAAAACCACGCATAAAGAGGTTCAGAAATCATTCCATCAATATCCCCCATTTAGGAGTGCACGCTCTCATTACCAAGAGGTTGATGATGGTCAAGAAATGGCGAAACAGTATTCTGGAGTTCACATTCTTTGAGTTCAGATCAGCATGAGGCATCAATTTAGTCTTCTTTTGGGGTCGCCTAGGGTTTCTTGAGGGACCTTTTTCGATATTCGCTGATTTTCTGTGATTTTCTATCTCACCTGCATTGACTGCACGGCTTCTATCTGACCTGTCATGGTCAATCAACACAAACCCATACACGAACAACTGCTATGACCTCCAAATTGAAACGAACATGTTCCCCACAAGATCCAAAGCTGCGAATGCAAACTGCTGTAGCTTTGTTTTTCTGCGGATTTCCACGGGCAGAGTCCATCCTTCCATGGCAGCCCTGCAAGGTTTTGGACTTCACAAGCGGTCTCAAGGCTACGTTGGAAACAGCGCCAAAGGGCGGCCGCATGTGCTACCCTGTGGATTGCTCAAACGAAAGGAGGAAGGATGGAAAAGGATGGAAAAAGATGGCGAAGGTTGGGCGTGCTTTGCGTGCTCTGCCTTGTGACGTGCAGAGCCCAAAAGTAAAGAGATCAGCTTAGGCACCGAGCCCTCGGAAGGACTCTTTGGACTGGTGGACTTTCTTTCCGTTTCCTGGCAGGGGTGCCTTGAAAAGTTGATGTAGGTGTCTAAGACATCACTTCACACCATAGCCATTGGGTGTACCGTCCGTGGATCTAGGCATTTGTTGTCCAAACTCTGCAACGTGCACCTTTGCCCGACGCTTTGACGAGTCAGCCATTCAACCTCAAATTGTTTTGCGTTTGTGCGGTTTGCACTGCTGTGAGATGCAATGTTTGTACAAGATCTTGGATTTGCTACTCGGCCATGGTCCATGGGTGGAATGTATCCAAGAATCGATTTAAAGTAAATCCTCCGAACATATCCAACAAGTTCCAAAAAGTAATTCGCCAATGAAGCCACAAAATGGATGCGGAATATTTGCTGCAGGGGGTTTGAGGTCATGTTGGCACTTGCAGCTTGCGGTGTTGGCTGACAGAGTGGATCCGAGAGCGTTGGAGCATGCGAGGCTTAGGGCTTAGAGAATCTTGAAATTGTCATCCATAAGCGTAGCCGGTCTTTGAGCATGGACTGTGCACGTTGTTGCAACTTGTACTTCAAACCATTCCGGAACAATCCATGGACCCCATGGAGAAAAATTGGTAGCCCACCACCCATACGCACATACAAATGGATACGATTAATCCAATCGTCGGACCGGCAGATTGAACCAAGATTCTGTCTTCAATTGTGTTTTATGTTTAGTAATTTCTGATTTGTCAAGCAAATCAGTTTCTAGCAAAGAAGGGCACTTTCAATTTTCTTTTAGGATTTGGGTTGGTCAAAGCATCAACCATGCAAGCAGAAATCATAGTTTCTCAGCTGGTTGCGGCTGAGGCTGCCCACTGCCACTGACAACGAGATTAGATCAGCATATCGCCGTCGCGCTCTATCCACTCATCCCGACAAAGGTGGCTCTGCAGAAGCATTTCGTTCCGTTGTGAGTGCCTTTGAAACATTGACCCTTGGATACACTTAGCACTTTCTTGCTATCACTTGTGAACCAAATCTTTCACAAGTGAAGCTCAGGCCACATTTTCCAAGATTGTAAGACAGCAGCATGTGCCATGTGAGTCCCATGTGTCCATGTGTGCGCTCAGCACCTTGCAAGAACATGCAAGAACGTGCACATGCTAAGGATCGATGCGAGTCGGCGAGCAGCCTACGACCAGTTGCAACTCCGCAAGTCGACTCCTTTGCCGACAGCGCAGCCGAGCAGGAAGCGACGTGCAGAAAGGCACACTTCGTGCAGGGAAAGGCACGCTCACTTGGATCACTTCCTTCGGACACTGCCGAAAGCATCAGAAACAAACCATGAAGGAATGAAACAACTGAAGGATGTTACCCTTGACGGGCGCAAATGGGAAAGTGCATGAAAGTGCTGCATGGGTGTGGAAAAAATCGGAAAAAAACACGAAAAAGCTGTATCTCTAAGACCAAAGGCCTTCAACGTGTGGATGCTCCGCCAAAGAATCCCAACGTTGGCCCATTGTGAGGCCGCCCACGCCCACCAAGCGAGAGCCCACAACCAAAGCGCCTGAAGCTCGACAGCCTGAAGCTCGACAGCCTGAAGCTCGACAGCCAACGCAGCCGTCGACCGGCCAGGATGTGCGCATTGCTCACGCGTCGCTGGATGTTCGAAAGCTTTTGTTTTTTTCCTATTTTTGTTTGCTGTTGTCAGTTGTCATGTTTGGGCAGTGGTTTTCTACTCCTGAAGCAGAACCCACCCACTGCGCCCACTACCACTGCATCCTCATGCTGGATAGCTAAGAATCAGAAAGGGTTGACCTGGTGATGTGTGCGCTCAGTGTAGCAACCCTCAAATTGACATAAAGAGATCAGCACCGAAATGGTACAGCTGGTGTCGCCTTGGAAATTGCGCGGCCCGTATCATCTTGGAGCTCGAGTGCCTGAGGCTTTTCTTCCGCCGGTTGATGCGCATGTCACGGAGGAAAGCGTGGTTGGAACTGCAGCAATTGTCAGAGGAGAACTTGACTGCTTTTGCACGATTTCTGGAGTCAGACGAAGCTGAACAGATGCTTGAAGGAAGAGACGCGAAAACTTCGGATTCATCATTTTGATACATTTTTGATTGAATTTCTTCACCAGTTTGCATCTAAAGGCCTTTTTCATCCTTTTTCTATTTTCTTTTGCCCCTCCCATTAGCTCCCCTCCTCCCACATGCATATACACACAGATGCACATCTATATCTATATTTATGATATATATGTATATATGAATGTGCATGTGTATACATTTTTTGTACTGAGTGTACATGTATGCATATATATATATATATACACACATATATGCACACAATTTTTAAACATGTATATGTGTATAGTTCAGCCAGTTCCTGCATCGAGCCTGAGACGTTGCATTCACTTGTAGATGAAGTGCATGCCACAGAAGTACATAGCCAGGCGCCAACGACTGATTTTTTCAGGTCCATGCACCACTCTGCGCCCTGGCCAGTGTTGCTCTCGTGGTCGTAGTTGCCTCCCTCGATCTGCTTCGGGATGATGGTCGCGGTCGGGCTGTGGTTGCAGTTGTTCGTTTTCTTCTCGTTCTGTTGCTGCTGCTGCTGCTGCTGCTGCTGCTGCTGCTGCTGCTGCTGCTGCTGCTGCTGCTGCTGCTGCTGCTGCTGCTGCTGCTGCTGCTGCTGCTGCTGCTGCTGCTGCTGCTGCTGCTGCTGCTGCTGCTGCTG
>VSDK01002424.1:31550-42441 GCA_009767595.1 Symbiodinium kawagutii | reverse complement strand
GGGGCTCAGCGCCGCGAGCTGCGCGTCCTGGCGCGGCAGAGGAAACAGGCGCAGCTGCCCCTGGGAGTGGAGACTCAAACAGTCAGAAGGACAATCTGGGAATACCCGGAATATTTGTATAGTTTATTTTATTTTTTAATTATATGGAATATAAATAAATAAAAATATATACAGTCTGCTCTTTGATTTTTTTTGGTGACATGATTGACAAGGTCGATATACATATCCATGCCTCTCCTCCTCTACAAATGTTGGTGTATGGTTGGCCCGAAACATGTCCATTGTAACGTGCTGCAGGAAGATTGTATTTTTTCCTCAGTGAGTGACGAACCTGATCTCCACAGCCTAAACTCCCAAACAATTTGGCAGACTGGCCAGAACAGAGATTTGGACCTGTTGACTGTTGACCGCAGAGGTAGCAGCCCGCACACTAGCACCACTAGCAAGCAATTGTCATGGTTGTTCGACGCACAGGGACAGTCATAATTCAAAAGGATTACAAGCACAGGGGCAACCCTCGTGCATCGGGACGGGGAAAATGTCATTTGAGGGGCTGGACCATTTGTAGACGCTTGCCGGATAATTGATGCCTGCCCAGCCCAGAAATCGATCTTCAATCCCTTCACTGAGGAGGCATTGAGGTGCAGACGGCTGGCCTTTGCGCGAGGTAAACATGGTGCCAGCCCCAGAGTGAGTTGCATCCCATACAGGTATAGGCATCATACTCGTATGCCATACCTGGCAACAAGTAACTAGAATCAGTTTTGGGTGGACTATTCACCTGTCAAACAGTGGCATTTAGAGGTTGCTCGACTGGAGCTCGGCACTTCTTGTGTGACTTCAACGTTTTGTGGTGCCAACTGAGCGAGGTCAATTGCAAGCCTTGGTCCTGAACTTGCGGACGCGCAGGCAGAAAGCTCGCAGGCAGAAACTTCTGAAAGCCTGGGGAGTTCCGGATCCCTGGAGCATGCGTGTTCCATTGATGTTAGCCCAAAGGTGGTCTCCACTTGTCATACAGGATGTACTCAAGGTTTTGCAGTTATTTTTTGCAGGTTTGCATTTTTGCAAAGTAGAAATCATAGATTTTCAGTCTTTCAGACATTTTCTACTCCCAGCTGATCTGATCCAGGTTTTGTTAAAGCACCTGGAGTCAGCAAACAAATCATGTGAGTTGCATACCCTGTATGCCTTGAAGGGGTAAATGGTGCAAGCAATGTGAAGGGTAGCATGACCAGCATCCCAGCAGAGCTCCATGCATCCCAAGGAACTGCCGGAAGGTTTGCAGCTGAGCACCTTTCAATCGCCCGATGACTGCCTTTGCGCCGTGCTTCCCTTATCTGACGGACGCTTGGAATAATGATTATTGCAAGCAATGCTTGGTTCGTGATCACATGCACAGAGATAGATAGATAGATAGATAGATAGATAGATAGATAGATAGATAGACAGACAGACAGACAGACAGACAGACAGACAGACAGACAGACAGATAGATAGACAGACAGATAGATAGATAGATAGATAGATAGATAGATAGATATATTGATATATATTATATATATATAGATATATATATATATATATTTATTTGCATACTGGGGAATGTGGTTTCAATTCTCAGGAGGGCAACAGTGAATGGTGAAACATATGAAAATCTCATGGATTGCGTCATGGATCCGCCGCTCCGAGGAAGTCTCCAGGAAGGTCCGTTTCGCAAGACCTTCTCCGAGGCCTTAAAGGATCTCCAGGACTTTCGGGCCTTGCAACGGCTCCGAGGCGATGGGGCCTTGTGTTTGGAGCCTTGGAGGGTGGAAATCATGGAAGAACAAGGAATGGAAAGAGAGCAAGGTATAGGGAGGTATAGCATATAGCATATGACATACACATACAAGATCATAGAAGTACATATCTCACAATTACATGAATAGAAAAAACCTATATCTTCTGATGAAACATGATGAAAACCATAGAAGAGTGCAGTTTATGTTGTATTTGATCATTTGAAGTGTTCAGCCGCAAAGAGCATTCTTTTGCGGTGTCACACTATCAATCGCCGTTGGCAAAGCCGGGTCTTGTGAATGCTGAAGTGTCGCAGCCCACAGTAGTCCGTCCGTTTGAGCACAGTGCACCCCACGGTTGGATGTCAGCTCAGCCAGCTCTCCTTGGTGGACCAACCTTTGCAATTGGTTCAACTGGCACAAAGGCGACTCAACCAGTAGCTGGTTGTAGCCACCAGCAGTGGCCCTGAGGAAATGGAACGACGTGATCTGAATGCCATGACCGCGTTTTTCGTGCAAAGCATCAACTGACCGTACGTTAGGCTGTGCGGTGTAGGTCAATCTGGTACCTGTACATAGATCGAGTTCTTGGCAGCGCACTTGGCAGTATACAGGGTAGTCATTCAACATCTGGTTTCGATATCTCTCTGGTGCTTTGATGTTTCAATTTCAGAGCTCTTTCAGCCGTCGACATCACTGAGATGAAGGGATGTTGCTGGACCATCTCCATCTAACAACGATGAGTGTTTCTTGCCACTACTAGTTGCGTGTTCTGCCTGAAGCTTGAGGATGCAAGCAACAAATATCGTTGAATGTTTTTGCCTCTCCAAATTGAGGAAAGGGGTGGCCGGTCCGTGGCCTGATGGCCGTGCCAAAGACATGCAGTTGTGATAAGATGTCTCTTCTGCAATGCAGCTGGTGCCGGGTCAAAAAGAGCAAAAGGAAAGGCTGCTATGGGCTGCTATGAGCTGCCATGGGCTGCTCGTGATGGGTGTAGCTCCCGAAATCCTGGGTTCTCCAAGGATAGTCGACACATCTGGTCAACCACAGGGACTGCGATCATAAACTCGAAGGGCCAACACCCCCTATCCCAGAAGATCGAAGATGGAAGTTGTTCGTATCTCTGCCGACCAGTGCAATGATCCATCAACACGGTCGCAGCATAGCTTGAAGCAGCACAGCCTTTCTTTATCCTTGGCAGGTGCATCCTGGAGAAATGCTCCTGAGATCTCTGATGCTATTGCTGTAGGCGATTTGGGCCAAGTCGGCCCGACGGTTTGCCACAACTTTCATGTCATGAGGCTCTAAATGGCCTTAAGAGATTTCAGCCCTCATCGTGAATGCTGGGCCATATGCACATCTCGGAGCCACCCCCCCATTCATCAGCTCTGTAGCTCAATGTCTCTGTTGGCTTCGGCTGAGCTGAGCTCCGATCAAAAAGAGTTTGGGGCAGCTTGATGCCAACTAGTGTGAACATGTGTGAACCAATATCAACCATGACGAGCACCATGATTTGCCACTAGTCACAATTCTTTTCGTCATTAATAAGTTCTACAACGTATTGAGAACTGAGAACTGCGAACGCCCCTTTCGATCGGATTTCATTTGAGCCTTTGGGACAGCATCATGGCCGACTTGGAACCCTTGCACTCGAACAAAAGGATCATGGGCAAAATATCGTGCGTCGAAGCGGCCCTTTGCTTGGTTTCTTTCAGTCAGCACCGCAGAACGCTTTTTCTTTTGGGTAAACATGAGACAACATGAGACAACTACATAGCTAATGATTTGTGGCTCCCTGGCCGTTTGATAGGTAGTTTTCACATGTTTGCACCAGGGCACACGCGAATGGTCATCGCAAATGCAGTTTCCATATATTGCATCTCAGGTTTGTGCGGCTACGGGTAGGCATGTACACACAGACATATATGCATTTAGCACGCGCATACGCGTGCACACGGTTCGTTAGGTGCCCATAGGTTCGCACATGCGTACAGAAGTTCATGCACGTATCAGTGCACAAATAGGTATGGTATGGTCCTGCTTTGTGCATATGTCAATGTGGACGTGTGCATGCACAGCATGTGTGCTAGCGGGTGTCAGGTCTTGATATTTTCAAATTCAATGCTAGGCCTTGAGGAAAACCTACACAGAATGTAGGTTTGTCATGGTTTGTCCGCAGTGCAAGCTCAACCCCGAATATTCTCGACAAATATGCAAAAAGATGGAGGAATTATGTGTGCAGACATGTGATCTATTTATTTTCTACTGTTTCTCCAAAGGCGTCAGCAGCTTGCGCTAAGTTTTGATGTGTTTGTCCAAACCAGCTGAAAGCCCCTTGTCAATACATGTCAATACCTTGGCTCATGCGGAAGGTGATGAGAAGGTCTAAGGCCATGGTCCATGGTAGGCCTCAGGCAGATTCCAGACAGAAAACCAACCAGGCACTTTCACCGGTAGAAACACGTTACCCCTGGTGATCCTGGCCATGGCGTCGCAAAGCTCGGGCTGGTCATGGAAGAAGTACGAGCGCCCTGGGTTGATGCAGGACGAGTTGTTTCACCATGTTTCACCGAGACACCAGGGATGGCTTTTTGGACATGCTTAGGGTTTCCTGAATGCCAATATCTTGGCATTTTTCTCCTCATGTAGCCCCTAGAGATCCCTGGAGTGCAGAACTTCATAGCCAGGCTCCGTGTCAGCAAGTTACACTGCCAGTGGCATTGCTGCAAGTGGCGCGACAGGACGAAATCGAAGAGATCAAAGCAGCCTTCGATTTGTTCGACATTGATGGCACCCAGCGCATCCATCCACGGGACCTACGAGTATGCATCCAATCGCTGAACTTGCGGCGAAATCAGGCAGGACCGTGCTGCCATTTGCCCATGAGCTGAGCGCAAAGCTTCTAGGATGTTCGCAGCCAGGTATTCCAGAGATTTCAACCATCTAGTTGTTAGTTTTAAACATTTTTTTTATTTCCCCAGTAAGTATTAAGAAATGATTGGCTAGTTAGCTACTTAATATTCTCCGAAGGGGTGGTTCAACCACCAACCAGTCACAGCAATCTGCTGGCCTGGCACATGAATTTCGAGCGCATGCTTCAGGTGGTGCGTCACATCCTGAATGACTTGGAGCGCTTCGGTGCCAAGCCCATCGACTTCAAAGCGTTTTTGGACATCATGACGGCCAAAATGGGTGAGAGAGACACCAAAGAGGACAGGGCAAAGGGCAAAGCCTTGCTGTAGGAGGAAATGTTTATTCTGAAATCTTCATGTTGTTATTTTTCATTGATGATGAATAGCATTGCCAGTATTATTGTCGTTCCTGTCATTGTGATTATCATTGCAGTCGTATTGTCCCTCCTATTTTGTAATTTTTGTTTGGAGGTGATCGGATGAATCAAGAACACTCACATCCATGGGGGTCCCCGCATGATTCGATTTTTTGTGCACATGCGCACGCATGCACAAGCACACATGCATACACACGTGCACGCATGCCTGCACATATCTATGAGTGATACGATGGAACATCCCACTCGGACGGATTTCTGGAAACTTCATCCTACAACATTCTAAACATTCCTCAGTCCGTGAAACCCTTTGCGAAATGGAGAACTTAGAGATGCGATTCCAGCGGCATGTTGTAGGAGGCAACTGGGTCACAGTCACAGTGGTGTTTGTAATGAAGGAGAACCCGAGCGCCATGGTTCTATTTGTCACCAGGGGGACGGCACTGATCACTGCGCGTTACCCAACCTTGCAAAGCGCTGCAGCGCGACCCTTAAAATACTTCCAGGTTTCTACATTCTATGGTGGGGGTTGTCAATGCTGCCTTGACCGCCTTGTTTCCAAATTGGTTGAGTTGGGGTAACGCCTGGTGATATCCACCTGTTACCAATCTCAGCTCATGGGAATGGCGCTCCACCTGAGGATGTGTCCAAAGTCTTCCGCTTGTTTGATGATGATCGAACTGGCTCCATTTCCATCAAGAACCTGCAACGCGTGGCTAGGGAACTTGGAGAGTGCCATGGCAGCTTCATCTTCCAAGTAGCACTTGCTGGTGCCGGTGGGGATGTGATATCAATCGGTTTTCTTGGATGCAATGGGTAAATAGGCAGAAGGACAAGCAGAGACAGACCGACGCAATCCCAAGAACAGATAGATCAGATAGATAGATGGATAGATAGACAGATAGATAGATAGATAGGATAGGATAGGATAGGATGGGATTGGACTAGATTAGATTGGATTAGATAGATAAGATAGATAGATAGATAGATAGATAGATAGATAGATAGATAGATAGACAGACAGACAGAAAGACAGACAGACAGATAGATAGATAGATAGATAGATAGATAGATCGAGGGATAGAGAGACAGACAGATACACAGATAGACAGACGGACAGATAGACAGACAGATAGATAGATCAAAGTGTCATTTGACGACATGCAGACATGCAGAATTTCATATCAATATGATATGTATGTGTATATGTTGGTCGATCTATCTGTATCTACGCCTAGATCTCTCCCTCTCTCTCTCTCTCTCCCTGTCTCTGTATGCAGATGTGCATGAGCTGCAGTCAAAAGTAGCAGGCATGAGGAGCAGTAAGGCAGTGAGCGGCCTTGGGATTACAAAACGTAGATCAGATGAAGAACGACAACGGGCTCGCCAGAATAGGATAGGGCAAGTGGTGTGTTGAAACCTGAAAAATCATACGAGGCCCACCAAAAGTAGCACGGAGTTGGCCCTTGTTGCTTGCTTCTACCTCTGTATATCCAAAGGTGCCCGGTAGGTGGAATTAGTGTGGTCGACTTCTGGCAGATGGACATCTTTGGGCATGTCTGGACTGCCCGAGTTTCTCCATGGACTCCATGGCACCAGGCAACTGCCCGTAGAGGCCTTGGAAGAGATGATTGCAAGAGCTGATTCGGATGCCGACGGCAAGGTCACGGAGGATGACTTCTATGCTCCTCAGCAGATGTATCCATGGATGTCCATCATGATGTACCCATGGTATTATAAATATATTATGTATACTGAGGATGACTTCTATCCATGGTTTTATTTTGATTGTTCTCTGCAGTTTTTGTTCTCTCCTAGGCATGTAGCACATGTAGACCAACTCCAGGTGTGAAAGGGCTGCAGTTGTTTGCCATCGATGTTGGGGAGGACTTCATCGCAAGGGGTGTTGGACTGGTGATGGATTGTGTTGGCAATGTCCCACCCATCACGTCCAAGATGATTGCCTTTGCTGGAAGCTTTGTAAGGTTCTGATGACTGAGAAGACCTTTCCATACTGAGCGCCTTTGATTTGGAGCAGATGCATGACATGGTTCCAGCCTTGCGGCACGGATGGTTGCGTGCTTCATGACGTGGTTATATTCAATGTGTTCAAATGTGTTCCAACACTCTGGGTTTCTTCCGTCCTATAAACCTGATGTCTAAACTGTGTTAGGGCGCATCCTACAGTACAAGGTACAGCACGTTTCCAAGTGTGCCACAGTGTCATGCCCGCAAACAAGTGATCAACGACTGGGAAGCGCAATCCCAGCAACGCCGTTTGCTCCAAACACTTGGGTCGTGGACAGCCTTTTTAGTTCAATACGGCCCTTGGATCAAGAAGTCAGACCTTGACCGAAGGTGCCAGCCATCTCAATGCCCAGCAGATGTAGACGCTTTGGGCATGACATGCGTGCCATGATGCACGCTGTCAGGAATTCGTTCGGATGCTGCCATTCGCCGTGCCAAAAGTTGTATGAATAAGGTTTCTCAGCTGCTTGTTCTCTACAAGCCAGCGAATTTCATATTATACATGTCCAGCATTTCCAGCATAGTTTCACAACTTCAATAGATTAGAAACTGTATTTAGGGCTTGTCTTCCATGCTTGTTGCAGATTGCCATCGTGTTGCACATGCATGCGGTTCCATTGAGTTTGAATGGAGCTACTGTAGTGGTTCTGCTGAGTGCAAGGTTTGAGTTCCGAAGCAAGTCCAACAGCGAGTGTTTGGCTCAAGGAAGCAAAATAGGTGGTCAACAAACCAGTTGACTTCAGCATGGCCTGTAGGTTGGCATGTTTTCAATTCATTAGCCTACCTGTTTCCCTACGTCCCATGCATTTTGCGGTGTTCATGATTAGAATTCCAAACAAGACAGCTGCAGCATTCGCCCCACATTCACCTCACGCTCACCGCAGCCTTGAGTGGCCCAGTCTCGAACCGACCTCAGCAACGGCTGAAGATCTTTTACATGACCGGGCTTCTCAAAATGGTCACCCACACGTTGTGCTTCGTTCCTTGAGCTTCGTTTTGGTACCAAGGATTCTGCCCACATTTCTAGTATCTCTAGTGGGCGTCATGCCCTCTGTCGACAGTGCTAGGATCTGTACATGTGTGTGATGCCGTGGGCATCGCCGCATGGATCTATGCCATCTATGCTGCAGTTTCCCCGATGTCAACAACGTTTGTGTACTCATAAACGCTCTTTTCATGTCAGCACTCAAAGTTTGCCAAGGCCAATTCACTGGGTTGAAATGAACAGAAGTATGGCGCGGCCATGCCAAGCAACACGAGTCATGTGTTCCAGGAAGTTGCTGCAACCCATGGGGTTTTCCCACGTAAGCCCCTGAGGTGCGTCATGGAGCGTTGTGATGAGGTCGGAGGGCTGGGGAGTCGGACTCCCTGTGCCGGGTCGGCATCCGCAGGAGTGGGGGGTTTAGTGATATCAGCCCCAGTAGATGATCCTTAGTGGGGGTTATCATTGAACTAGTTATTTATGTTATTTATCAGTGGGGGTTGATCATCCCAGTTCCTGACTAGTCATCGCTGATTCGTTTCTAAAATCACGGTAAGTAGCTACCATAACTGGGATGGTGCGACTTAAAAACTATCAGGCTTCGAACCGCTACCAGCCGTGGGATGCTCATCCAATCAAGCAGGAACCATTCGTTTGGGTCTGGCGGGAAGTTCAGGTGCCAATGATTTCCCAACCCAAATGAAAGGGTGCAGGGGGGTTTTCAGCGTACCTGCAGTGAAATGGACACCCCAAATGGGGGGAAACTTCGCACTAAATGGAGCAAATGAGGACAGGTGCCATCAAAACCATTGGGGTGGATGAACCGATCCATTCCGTAGGGGCGAGAAACACACAAATGTAACCAGCCGTGCCGCTTGTCCACTGGGACATATCACAGCAATTCATATCAATTCATAACATATGCCAAGTTAATCTTGAGAAGCGTGATGTGCTATGGCCTGCACGTGTGCGTTTTGAGCATGAATTGCCCTATCCTTTTGGAGCCCTCTCTGGCACCTGGCAATGGACAATCAACCATTTGATTTCATATAATATCACTATCGACTATCGACAAAGGTGATTCTTTGAAGAACTCTTGGAGATGGCGGTGGCGAGAGAGAGAGAGAGAGATTGTTTGTTGCCAGGTGAATTTTGCCCGGCGTAAGCAGTTAGTATTGTCACCATCACCAAACGTTGCTAGGCAACCATCATTGATCATCAAGAAGCAACCATCACTGTCAGCCTCGCTGCACTCAGCTGCTCCCAAATTGCGCCACGATTGGTCGGTTGCTGCATGTGAGTGATCACTTCGCCCAAAGAATTTCCTAAAGTGGTAGATCCAGAGATAGATGAACCCAACCATCCCCCCATCCCCAACCTATATTTGGTTGATGAATCACCAGCTAATTGTTAAGCTGATGCTGGTTCATTCATATTCTGGATCTTCCACTCATGCTAGACGGTTTTTTTTTTTAAATGTCAGAGCCACGAGAATGAATGATCTGTGGTACAAGGTGTTGTCTTTGATTGAACTGCAGCTGCTGAGAAGATGCAATGGTTTGACAAGTTAATATCATCTAGAAGATCTGTCATGCGAAACCTTCAGTGACACCTGACACCACACACACCCAACAACACCATTCCACACCAAGCACCCTTCCAGACATGGCTCTTGTTGCAGTAGGGCCATGCATGAACACACACAGAAGTGGGACGCGGCAGTAGACCATGCCGCACCCTGAGCCTAGCAGATTGACAGCCACGTAGTGATTGTGGGCGATGAATCGGTGAGCTTCGAGCCATGCTGGCAATTTCGCCATGTTTACAGCGCTTCAGCGGCACTTTGCAGCTGGATGCTGTTGGATGGGTTTACTTGCCACAAATAGCACGTGATTTACCGTGAAATATGCATGGTTCATTTCAATACCTTCCATTATCTTCCATTATTTTTCATTGTGGTGGAGTTTTAGTCATTGTCATGTAGTCCTTGTTATGTAGTCATTGCTACGTAGCCCCTATGAATCATTATGGACCATTGGTTCACCACTCTTACTAGTAGCCACGGTAGCCCCCACAAAAAAGAGCCAGCATCACCCTCAGTTATAAGCATGAATTAGCTACTAGTTACTAGTTGATTACACTAGTGGGTGAATCACCGTATTATTCGCCCGTATTGGCCACTATCATTAACCACCAGAAACGATTACTTAGTTATTGTAAGTATTTACTATCTGGTTGTATCTATTTCTTTTTTTCTAACCACTATTATCAACCCCAATTCGGTCACAATTCACCAACAAATGTATATTACCATTGGGCTACTACTGTATAATTAACCCCATTACAATCCATTAGGCTAGTTGATTCTTAATTTTTTCGTCATCATTAGAATTATTTTTATCATTTCTTGTTTATTCATTATTATCATCATTATCATTATCATCATTCACCCCATTAAAATCCATTAGCCATGGTTGATTACCATGAGTTAGCCACTAATCATCATTAACCCCATGATGGCAAGTTGATTCTACCACCCTTGTCATTATTATGAACCACCCTTCACCACCCTTCACCACCTTTCACCACCCTTCACCACCCTTAACCCGCCCTTAGCCACCCTTAACCACCCTCAACCACCCTTCACCACCCTTAACCCGCCCTTAGCCACCCTTAACCACCCTCAACCACCCGTAGCCACCCTTAACCCGCCCTTAGCCACCCTTAACCACCCTCAACCACCCGTAGCCACCCTTAGCCCATCCTTAGCCACCGGCCTTCCCCCCGCGCACCGAGGCCACGCTACGGCCGGCC
>VSDK01002424.1:14455-26897 GCA_009767595.1 Symbiodinium kawagutii | reverse complement strand
ATTCGGAAAGATGTGAGATAGATAAGGTTGATATGATACATGAGATAGATACATCATGATAGATCAGAGAAATTACACTTCATTACAGCACGCCTTCGAATAAAGCAGGCAGATATTCGAATCGAGGATGAAGGGATGAACAGATGGACGGATGGCGGACAGACAGATTCAGAGCAAGAGCCTAATAGACGTCAAACCATCCTCTGCGGAACCAGCGGGGGACAAGAGGTTTTCAACAAACAGGCCGCAGCAGACGTTTCCACTGCTTTGCTTTCAGACATGCAAGTCACGGGAGGGTTCGCAGAAAAACGTATGCAAATGTAGAATTCACGGTCTCTATCTTAACTACTACCATTATCAAGATTGAATCACAACCATTATCAACACTTATTATCACGTCTTTCGAACCATTCCCAACATTAGTTGACCATCGACATGGCATCAAAATGAACATTGTAATCAAACGGCTTGAACAATGATTTCCCATAGACGATGATAACTAACGGTAGGAGGATCACCAAAAATACGCAATCAACATGGAAATGGTTATCCCCTAGTGGTAGCCCCTATTGTAATTGGTAAAGCCCAATGGTTAGCCCCCATCACAACACAGTTACTAACCACCAATACAATGACACTACAGTAACCATTGGGGGCTAAACAATGGTAGGTAGTTATACCACCAATTAGTTTACCAATGGTAAAGCAACACATTTACTAACCACCATTGTAATCAGCTGGTGCCCAGGCATGAGCTGGTTGCACGCATCTTCCTGTCAGCCAGCAGTGCTTGGACAGCAGCGGGGGATGGTCCAGGGTGCTCCATGTTTGGATGGGGACGAAGATGTGATGGTTGCGTAGATAGATAGATGGATGGATGGATAGGTAGGTAGGTAGGTAGGTAGGTAGGTCACACACGCACACGCACACAAGCGCGCGATCACACACAGGCGTACTTTGACTGTTGACTTTTTCCCCGCCTGTTTGAAGACAGCCTTTTTAGGGCGCAAGCAATTGCAACCGGACAAATCAATTCACCTATTCAGACATAAATGTCCATAAGTCACAAAAGTAGCGCGAGGAAATACCTTCATTGAAGCCGAACATGTCCCCACCGTGAAAACATCACAGTTCAGATTCTTATGTAACGCTGTTGATCGAGTTGAGCCACAAAAATCCAGACACAAATCGGGTGCACATATTGGTGTATGCACATCTACGATGCATATGTTTGTGCATGCAAAACACCCAGCATGTTGGCGTTCAACGAGCATTCTCTGGCGTCTGGGTGACCTGCTGGGCGGTTGTGAGCAACTCCAAGTCTTGAGTGTGGCTTGGAAGAGAAAAGTCCCAAACACACCATGACTTGATCCAAGCCATTGAGCCTAGCTCAGGTAACATCTGTAGAGCCGCTCTTGGATTTTTTTCCCCATTTTTATCCATCATTGGATGTGGGCCCATGGTGGTGACGCCCAGCTCGACAGCCATACCCGTCAGCAGCCACGAAAATCAACTTTGGCTTGGTTCAGATGTGAGGTGTGGTGAGAGGTGATCATGAAGTGTCGTGGGAATGGCCCATGAACCAACCATGAACCAACCATGAACCAACCAGGTATCCATCTGTGAGTTCACAGGGTGGGCATGTCCAGGTGACCTACGACACGAGATGGTGGAAGTGATGGCCGAGGCCGTCACGTGCAATTCTGAAGCTGTCGGGGCTGACTTTTGGGTCTGGTGATGTTCACGCCAGCCAGACCAATGAGGGGGGCGGCACATGCCTATGCGCCTAGTGATGCCTCGCATCCATGAGATGCCCGGGGTCTCTCCTGCACCCCATCTGCTGATGCCTTGCTAGAATCCATCGTGGTTATGGCTTGACCACGAATGACTTCATGCCTGCCCGGTAGCCCTGGCTTCAGGAAACCATGTCACTTCCGGTGGAGAATTTTCGCTGGCTACTGCGAGCTTCTGGGATCGATGGCAGTTGTTTCATGGTGTTTCATGTTTGATGGTGGTAATGCCTGTTTGATGAGTCAATGCTAGTAATGCTAGTGGAAAAGCACCCAGAATACATAGTTGATAGATGTTGATAGGCCTTGATCATGGGGATCAATCAGCCACGCTGTCCACAAAAGCATTTCCACTCCTTTTGATCCTTCCAATGCTCTTTGGCAAAGGTAAATGCGCCACTCAGGCGGCGAGTTCTGTAGGAATTCTCTGGTTTCATGTGGCTATGGGATGCTCCACTTGTGGCGGCTCCAAGCGGCTCCCCCAATGGGGGACCCTGAGCGATTCGCTTCTCCTGTTCTTTCGATTCGCTTGCCGAGGCTCTCCGCAAAGCGGATGTGTCTCCAGAGAATATTGTGTATCCTGGAGAAAGGGCAGGTTGATGCGATTCGGAAGATTGGAACCGCAACACTAGCCGTACCAATTGGAACTAGTCAGATACATCCAACGATAGAAGACATTACCAGTCATGGTGAGAACCTACCAATGCAATGGATGCGTGAACATCAGCGGCTAAGAATACTACGATACCGTCTGAAAACAAGATTAACAAGTGCCCAGACGATTCCTCCGCAGATTCCTTCATATTCCTTAGCCATTTTCGTGGCCCCTGGGATATCCGTCACGACAGCTCCGTTTTTTCATGATGTTGCACATCGCAAGCACTCCTTTGGCGAGGGGCTTGCGTTCCTGCAATTTGCGAAAGGTAGATGATCAGTACACATGCCAATTAATATGTGCGCGCTCATGTGTGGCTCTCGTCTCATTGCATTTAATGTGTATGCATGCCACTGTCTAAGTATGCCATGCCATGTTAACGGCCTTGATATGCAGCACTGCCGCACTTTTCGTGCAGCTAAGGCAGCTGTATCAACGAGTGCAGCCCTGGTTTGTGGAGCAGAAGCCAGATATCGAGCAATGGGCACAGGTGGTCTATGCCTTGGCGCGGAGTGGACGTGCCATGGCAGCGACAAATGGCCTATTTTTGGAAACAAGTTCTGAAATTCAAAGGCTGACCTGTAACAGTTCAAGATAGTTCAAGTAGAGTCGCCTTCTTCATTTCTTTTTCTCTTTCTTTTTGCTCCTGGTCTTCTTGCTCCTCTTCGTGCTCCTCCTCCGCTTTCTTCTTCTTCTTCCTCTTCTTTGTCTCCTTCTGTGTTCCACTCTACTGGGCTTGGGAATCAGCAACTTTTGATGGGACAGAAGTGTACATTTGCAACACTAGCATGGGCTAGCATCATCCATTGGACTTGTATGGGGCAGGTCGGGCAGCACAAATTTTGTCTGGTTGCTTCAAGTTGCTTCTGGCTGAGGATTGGCGGAGGCATCTGACTTGGTGGACTGTATGGAGAAGGGAGCCTTTGCAAAGCAAGAATTGGGCAGTTGCATTGGGCAGTTGGTTGGCTGTTGCACCAATTCAACGGCCCCCAACAAGCCGAAGGTTCTATGTTCTTGTAGTTGAGCGGCAGGGGGAATTGGCAGTTGACGTACCACGATGTACCACGGCCTGGCATTCGCCAGGACCCACCAAATGCGCCCAGGGGTTCGACGGTTTGACATTTTAGTTGCCCCTGTATCACGACCCGTTCCTGAGGGACAAAGTGGCCACACGACATGTAATATCACGTCACCTTAACTATTCATGGATCATCATCCATTCGGATCCAAAAATGCTCAGAACATACATGAATCAGAGCTTTAGATAAAGGTCCTCGCTCGTTTGCGGACTATCTCATAGGAAGTGTCTATCTCAGACAGGCACGTACCATTGAGAAGGGCACCAGGTATGTTTTATGCGTATTTGCAGGGTTCCGAGTTAAGTGTCCTCCTCCGGGGTAGGTGCCCATCTCCGAGTCTGAGACAGGCACACGCCATTGAGAAGATACCAGGATTTGCGTAAAAATCCCTGAATGAACGTACAAAAATCCTCATCATCATCATCATCATCATCATCATCATCATCATCATCATCATCATCATCATCATCATCATCATCATCATGACGTTGTCGTTGGACCCTGGGCCTTTCGTGGCGCGCTCACAGCAGCCCCCTGTTGATCAAATCTTTTTAGCCATATCTAGGTTGGTGTGTTTCTAGCAGATGACCCCAGCTGTTCGCTGGTCACTGAGTTTCTTGATTTTCTTGTGGTTCCTTCAGCCTACATTTTCACTGGAAACAATTCTTTATCATGCTGCTCTCAAATAATGAACGATCAAACTTCGTCCGACTGGCTGCTGCCAATCTAAGATTGGTCATTGATAGCCGTTGCCACGGATGCATTTTCGACGTTTTTGCTGTAGTGCGTGGGTTGTCGTTTTCTTTTTGGTTGCTGGTTCATCTGCGCCCCTATTCCTGTTGGTGGATCTGAAGCATTTCCTGCCACTAAGCACAAGCAGCTACTAGAAGCCGGATCGATCAGCTTCAACAATTGGAGTTTTGCCTGGAACATCCGTCTGAGGTGAAGAGGGCTTTCCAGTGCCAGACTCGCGAATGTCACTGGGACAGTTGCGGCCTCGCTGAGTACAATGGCATATAGATCACAATATCTCAAAATGGTTGATCCTGGGTCAGGATGGTGACTATGATAAGATAATAGATATGAATAGTGGTTGAAAGTGGCGAATGACGGATATCCATTCCTTTCAATCATCGGCACTAACGATGTATAGAAATTCAATGAGAATAAACAGGCATATGCTGGCAGTTCGTCATGAGGTGATCATGAATGCTTCCGTTTGAGCTGGAGGTTTTCTGTACAAAATTTTCAAATTCCGTGCTCCTGATGCCCTTGATCCCAGCTGAACCCATTCCCAAGCGGTGGGTGTCTCTACAGCATCGGCACCGATTTCTGAAGGTACACAGTGTTGGTGAAGGAGCTGGCGAACCAACAGGGTCCTTTCGCGGCTTCCGCCTTGCTCTCCCGAATGCAGGCGCTGCGCAAAAATCGAGGGATGGCTGTTGAGTTGCAGAATGGGTGACCACACTGGGCATTGGAGCGGAATTGGGAAGATGCCAAATCGAGCGTGTTTGATGCTTATATCAAAAATCAAAATGATAGATGTGCACAAGCAGAGGCAGAGACATTGGCAGCTTGTAGGAACAGGGCGGAATCAGCTGATTCTTTGAGATAATCATGTTTGTCCCAGACAATTTCGATCACACCCTTCATGATTGACACTGGTTGTTGAGACTGTTTTGCTTCATCAAAGCCTTTGAATGAAAGACCATGAACAACGCTTCATCCAGGTGCCAATGCACCGTTCCCGGTGCAAGAAGAGCATGCCCTAGGTCAACATGTTTTGGATCACTTGGACATCCGTGAGTTGTATGCACAGCAGTTCTAAGTTGGCTCATATACAAATAGTCTCAACTTCTAACATCGAACAACTTATCCATGAAACCATATCAAACCATATTATGCAAACTTTCCTGGAGTGATGCACCCCTTTGTATCCGCGCCATTGGTCTTCGACATCCACATTGCCTGCTTGCCTTCTCCTTCAGGCGCAGGGCCAGATACCAGACGCAGTGTGGCTGGGCTGTTTTGGGGCCATACCGCCGGTGCTGGGGCGACGACAACACCAACAACACCACCACCAACAACAGCAACAACGACAACAACAACAAAAACAACCACAACCACAACCACAACCAAAACTACAACCACAACCGCAACCACCACCACAACCACCGCCACCACAACAACAACGACGACAACAGAGAAACGACAGGACATCAACATATATCAACTGCAAGGTGTGGGACAACACGAAATGCGTACACTGTTGTCGTGGTGAAAGTGGCAGGCCTCCAGTCTCATGAAAGCTGATGCCTCAGAATATGTTTCATGGCGCTCGGCTGAGGGCCATGGCACATGGCTATTTTCAATGCCTGTTGACAGCTGCTTTGATTGTCCTCCATTTTATGCAAGCTCTCAAGGCGGACGCCCCAACGACAGGGATTAGCCAGGAGTGCCTCGAAGGGCAGCCATGGCCTGAAAGATGCCCAGAGCATGGGTAATAAATACCTGAAATGAAATGTTTTATAATCCCACCACAGCAAAACTCTGCAGAATTGGCTTGGTAGGCTTGCAGATACATTTGCACACCCAGGAACACATCTGCCTATGCTGTAGGCATACTTCTATAATACAGTGTAAAGAAGCGCCCAAAGAAATATCACCAGTCAAGCTCTGTTTTCTCAAGGTGAAAGAATGCTTTCGGTTCCCAGGATGCCCGACCCAGCTGATGGCTGAGGTATTTTCTGTTGATGGTGGTGGTCTACGCTTCTGCCAGACCTCCTCAACTAGATCGTGCCAAACTTTACCTTCGAAAGGGGGAAGAGCTGCCTGGCTAGGACGAGGTGTGAGACATTCAGCTGATGACAGAGGCATGCAATCTCTTTTGACTTGGGACACATATGTATGAAGCAAGCAGGTATGGTGGAATATGTTCGTGCTCAGAGATGGGCACACATGCGAGTACAAACCTACATACCTACGTACCTAGGCAAATAGGTACGTATTTGTATGCCTATTGGCCTATTACATACAGGTGCACGCACACATAGTCACATAATATCACATACATATGAATATGTATATGTATATGTGCATGTATATGTATATATGTACACATATTCATATAATGCGTATTTGTCAACACGCCAAGCTTGGCACCACTTTCCCTTTGTGCGTTGTGTTTCCATTCTTTTGGTAGATTTTTGCTATCAGATGCTATCATCCATTTGCCTGTGGGTGTCATTTGTGCATCTAGTTTGATGAAGTGATCAGCGGCTACTGATGATTGATTGAGGATGAAAGCCAGGGTTGTCAACCTTTACACAATTGATTTATTGGCTTAACCTCAACCTTCACACTTATTGTTATTAAGTCCCATCTATTAACATTTACATGTATCAATCACCAGTCAGTGACGGTTAAGAGCAGTTGGTTGGCTAGCGCAGCTGCAAGCTACAGGAATCGCCTGGTTCTCCATTCCAGCGCGGCACCTAGGCTGATAAGGCGGCAGCGCTTCAACTTCCGCATGGAACCGGCAGATGCTTGATGGCATTGGTGCAATTTGTAACCATGTTAAGGCATTACCCATGAGTGCTGCATAGCAACCTTATACTCCCCTGAAGACCTTTGTCAGTCAAATGGGCGCGCGGGCAATTGAAATGGATCGAAAGATGGCCACAGATCAAGCAATCCTGCATATAGGTAGCTGGGTTGCACGGATGTCACCCCTGCAAGACTCATGAGATGTGTTGTTCCAAGATTTTTCGAGCACGAGCAGTCCAGAACTGATCCCTTGACACCATCGCGCTGAGCACACCCTGCAGGATCCACTTTTCTTGTACACCGCCATCATGGCAGGATATGCCAGGCCGCAGTGGCAGCCCCCAAGATGGTTAACCATCCACCATGATGTTTACCATCCATTTTTCGACTTCCAGTTACCCATGACTGCGGACAGTAACCTTGGAAACATCAATGGTAGATCTGATAGATCCATAAACGGAGGGCATCTTTTGTTTTTCAGTTTAATTTTGGCTTCTTAAACCCTTCGACCTAAAAATGCAAACCTGAAACCATAAACTCTAAAACCATAAAGCCAAAAACACACAAACCATAAAACCTAAAACCCTAAACCTAAAAACATAAACCCACCAACCGTAAAACCAGGAAAAATGTTTGTTTTAGAAACAAGATTCCTGGAACCATACACCCTAGAATCCTCAAACCATGAGCCTTAAAATCATAGACTCTGAAAACCAAAAACCCTGAAACCATATGCCTAAAAACACGAGACCTAAAACCCCAAAAATAAGCCACAAAACCAGCACCTAAACCCTCACACCATAAACCTTAAAACCCTGAAGCCATACACTAATATATCACATCTGTATTTAATCCTTAATTAAGGGGGATCGTAGCTTCAAAATGTCGCCGGCCCTTTCCCGGGAAGGCTTCCTAGAGCTTCAACTAGCTTGTTTTTGTTGATTTCTATGCCAAAACTTTCAAAATCAGGTTGTTTTCAAATACTGTTTTAAGAAAAAGTTGCTCAAACCGTGGTTTCATACTTCTCGAAAGGAAACGGAAAAAAAAACACAGATGATTTGTTGATAGCTTTTACAAGAAAAGTTGCCCAAAACCATGTTTTTGTTTCAACACTTCTCAAAAGGAAACCTGCAAAAAACACATAAGTTTTGAATATCCATCCAAAAATATTTACAAAAACCATGCTGGCGATGCTTCTTCAAAGAACAAGCTGCCAGCCACTAGGGTGAAAAGTAGAAACAGCATCTCAAAACGCAAAGGGGGGAGGAACCACAATAGAAAGGGATCTTTGATGATAGGGCACCTTGGGCTGGTGGGATGAAGCAAACAAGAACCAAGCAATACATGTATGTATACGACTCGGCTCCATGCCCTTATAGACTCGAATCCCTAAACCCCAATACCCCAAACCCTCACACCATAAAGCTTAAATCCCTGAAACCATAAACCCTCAAACCACGGACCCTTAAACCATACACTGTAAATCTCAAACACCGCAAAACCTAAAGGCATAAACCCATCATCAACCCTGACACCATAAATCTAAAAAGATAACACCATCAACCCAAATAATCATCAACCCTACAACCTGGAACCCTAAAACCGTAGAACCTCAAACCAGAATGGACCCTCAAACCATAGACCCTAAAACCAAAAATCCTGAAACCATCAAACCTCAAACCATACAGTACACCCTAAACCCCACAATATTCATCCCTGAAACCATACACCCTAAAACCCTAAAACCATGAAGCCATAAACCTAAAGATATCAACCTCAACCCTAGAACCATAAACCCAAAGATGCCAACCTAAATCCTACAACCATAAACCCTCAACCTTTAAAACTCAAACCCGAAATCCAGTTTAAAAAAGCAAACAAATAAACAAAGAATCCACCCCTAAAACCATAACCCTAAAGCCTGAAAACACCACCACCACCACCACCACCTCCTCCTCCTCCACCTCCACCACCTCTACCACCACCACCACCTCCTCCACCTCCACCACCACCACCGCACAAAACCGTGAGAAATTCCAGGAAAACAGCTTCCAAACAAAAAAGAACTTATAGAAAAAAACATCATTCCAAACAAAATTTGCACCCTTAACAACCCCCCCATATTTGCTGGTCATATTTGTTGGTATTATCACCAGCTGCTTCAGGTAAGCTGGGGATGCTTGATGAATACGGATCTCCAATGATTGGTAGTGCAGTGTTGGTAGTGCAGTCCATCTCTTTGAGTGAACGCTCAGTGGCGCGCTTCTACGGGCGCTCGAAATCTATCCGGCTCACGCAGACTTCCCCTGTAGCGTCAAGTTTCTCGCCCCTTTTGGGCTGCCCTTTTGGGAGAGGGAGAGTGGCTTACTGATCCCCCTGGTAGCATGGTTGAGCACCATGGGAGGCCACCAGGGAAGGGAAAGGGTTGGCTTACCTGGCTTCATGATCTCCAGGTTAGGCCGTTTCAAGGATACCTTCTCGGTCTTGGGCGTCCTGCGACGGCGCAAGATCCCAATCAATGCAGAGCCTTGGTAGCACGGGGCCATACGGGGCCTGGAAATTGGGAACCTGGTGCTCTTGGTGAAGTCTTTGTGATCTGTTTTGTCCACAGAAGATGTCAGTGACTGTCACTTGGTCCTTAGATGGTTCACCTTAGATGCTTTAGGGGATCTGCTGGTTTTTCTTGTTTTCTGCGATTTGTTTGAAACCGGGGGGTTAGCCTGAATTTCAGGTGCTGAAGAAAGTTCCAGTTCATATGTCCTTGATAGCAATAGTTACGTTAACATTTGTTTGAAGGGACTATGAACTTACAATCTTCTTCGAAGATCATTCTTAGTTTCTCCTTGTAGGAAAAGTTTAGCCGGTTTGAACATGTGCATTGTCGTCAACGCTTGTAGGTATGTTTGCGCATTGAAGCAGTTTGCTGACATGTAGATGTCCCCTGAGTTGTAAGACTCAATACTTTTGGCATAGCCTATCGAGATGTGGCCATCAATCCTTGTTGATGTCCTTGAGCCACGAGTCTGATTGAAACCCGCTTGCCAGACCCCCTTTTCTCATTCCTACATCCCTTGACAATGGTGCGTCATTCTTCGAGATGTCTCCATTTCTGTTCATTCACTAGCCATGCAGAGACACCTTCTTCTGTCCTGGTTCCCCCTCCAAAAAAAGAACGAGTTGATCAACAGCTGATCTTCAGAGATGAGTTGATCAATCCTTATTGACATACCTGCAATCATCTGTATGCTGTATACACATGCCCACTAAGACTGGACTTAGGCCCACCCAAGATCTTGACATGTGATCCATGTGTGAGTCCAGTAGCTCACCTTGGAATGCAGCTTTCTCACTAAGAATCTGCGACCGGCCTCGCCAGGTGACCTTCAGCATCCTCCAGGCGTGCTGCTTGCCCCGCCTTGATGCTATTACTGACATCCGTCAGTTGCTGCGGATCATGGAGCAGATGAACTTGACACCGGACTGCCCTGGGGCCCCGGCAGCTTGTGGCCACCGTAATGGCACCCCCCAACTGAAGAGGGTGCTAGGATGGTCTGGGTTCGACCATGGCTGGCCTCTGCAGTTTATTGCCGGACCATGACGGAGGATGGACATATTTACTAGCTCAAGAATAGGGTTACAAAATGTCCCTGAGAAAGTGCTGTGCAGCAAATCTTGTTCTTTCATGTTCTTTCTCTATTCGTAATGCTTTGTGGGCCTTCACGCGCAGAATCGAAACAGATGCAGTCGGGGAGACAAACCACTCGCACAATGCTCACAGCTGCTCACACACACACACACATATTGTGAAATGGCATTCTGGCTTGTGCATGTGCTGGCATGTATAGATGTCCCGCCCCGTGACTTGGGCTCAATAGCGCTTGAGCTAACTGGCCGCGACCTTGGAAAACCTCGACGGGTGTCCTCCTTTGCAGTGCTGGGCCCCTGGGTTTCCGCAGTGGTAGGCGGAGCTTGCGTTCCTAGCGACCTTTGCGGTGGTCGGGCTTTGCATCTACCTGGTTGCCTACGTGGTGGCGGTCGGGCTCCTTGTGGAGCACCTGATTCTTGTGTACCTGGCGGTGTTCGGGCTTTTCAGCTCTCCTTGTGAACCTCCTGGCGGTCGGGCTCTGTGCTGAGCTCTTCGTCCCTGTGTCCTTGGCGACGCTCGGGCTTGGTTGCGCTACCTCCTGGTGTTTGGCTTCGTGTTCCTCTACGTGGACTTTCTCCTGGCCTTACTCCCGTTGGTGCTGACCTTCGACTACGTGCTGAACGACCTGTACTTCGTGGACTTGGTGGTCTCCTGAACGTGGACGTGATGTCTTCGATGTCTGCCGAAGATGAGAAGAAGAAGGATCGAGTTGAGAGTGGCTTTGACTCCTACATTCCGGTGTGGGATGGCAAGTCGGAGTCGCTTCGGGACTTCAAGCGTCAGGTGAAGTGGTGGCTCTCTTCGATCGACTTGGAGAGGACCCGGTTCTTCAACTTGGCGGCAAGGTTTGCCATGCGACAAAAGGGTAGTGCCAAACTATGTGCGATGGAACTCGACCCCAAGGACATCGCCTTCAAGCCAGCGGTGACGCTACCTGATGGACAAACCGGTGATGAAGTTGTGGTGACCCCAGCAGACTATGCCTATGGCATTTGGAAGGTAATCGATGCGTGGGAGAACATGGTGGGCAGGACAGTGACTGACAAGCGTGGTGAACTCAGGGAGAAGTTCTACAACTCCTTGAAGAGGCCCCACCATGAGAGTGTTACCTCTTTCGCCTTGAGGTACAGGACGAACCTGGCTGAGATGAGGGCAGAAGGTGTCGTGATTGACGATGCCGAGGCTGCCTGGTTCTTCAAGCAGAAGCTGTCCCTTTCTGACGGGAAGCGGTAGCTCTTGGAGACTACGCTGGGTGCGAACACCGAGGTCTATGCTGACTGCGAGCGGGAAGCGGTCAGACTTTTCAAGAGAGGGCACCTTGGAGCAGCAGCTTCGAATGCCAATGCCCCTCGGAAACCGATATCATTGGCAAGTTTTTCACACACTGGCAAGTTTTTCCCAGCGAAGGGATGGTCAAAGGTTCCCCTTCCGCAAGCCTGCTCCCTCCTCGAGTGCAGCCTCTACGGCTTCGTGGCGGACTACATCAACGACGAGATCTACACGGTCTGCCAATGTAACTGAAACAGAAGCCGATGGCGATGGACAAGAATGGCCCTATGAACCTGATGGAGATGACCATGAGACCTACGAGGCAATCCAGGAAGAAGAAGAAGATGATCCAGCTATGCTGCACCTTCAATCTGAGGTTGAAGTGATGGCGGCCGAGTTGGAAGAGCTAGTCAACAATGGCGTGGATGAAGCTGAAGTTTCCACGTTGGAAGAGAGC
>VSDK01002401.1:186540-217139 GCA_009767595.1 Symbiodinium kawagutii | reverse complement strand
CTGCCGGCTGCCGGCCTTGATCAATGAACTTCAGCAGTATCTCATCAATGGAGCAGTGGCGCCAATCAAACAGCTCTCAACATCTATCATGGCTCTGTGAACCAAACGCAGCGTGCCGACTGTCCCACATGTGTCTCTCGCACCAAGGCAATTCTGATACGCAAACCTGAAAAAAGGTTCACACAACGTCTTGGAAAGCTCCAGAGTGGACACGTTAACGCCTTAGCTCGCAGACTCAAGGCCGGGCTTTGAAGGTTGTGGCTTGGCGAAACCTCTTGACGTGCCGTGGGCACCGCCGTGCTTGGCGATGCCGCACTTGGCTTAGCTGCAACCCAACACCTGGGGTTTTTCTGTAGGCCGAGTCACTGTATCCTGTGAAATTCAGCTGCGAATGTGACAGGGACAACCAAGCATAGTTTCATTGGACCAACCACAGGGGCCATAGTTGGGGACCTCCAGCCACTCACAAAGCTAGCTGTTTGATGCTGTCTCGAGAAGATGGCTGCCACCGGGTCCTGCTGTCCACAATGGTCACATCATTTAGGGACCCTTTTCTTGTGCGAGATCCGTTTTAGCTTTCAGGACCTGAGATCTATGAGGATACCTGACCTGTTGCTGAGACTCTTGCACAAACGTCACCCCTTACAGGATGCCGGCCAAGATTGGCGTTGGGATTCTGCCCATGTTCAGACCCATTGCAAATCATCAGCACTGAGCTTTCAAAATAGTTTCTGATGCTAGAGAGATGCCCGAGATTTTCGTAAGCCCGAAGATGCAAATTGCATCTCATATATCAGGGGTATCAATATTCAGGATGCTAAATGTTGCACAAATTTATCGGGTATCAAAATCAACACGCATCATGGACATGGCTTAGCTTCCTTCCAGGAAAATGTCGATGGCTACACACTCAATGGGACGATTGCTTGCCCAACCTGAGGAACAAGGCAGCATCAAGAACCTCCAGAGCAAATAGAATTCAAGTTGATTGGTGCAGTGCATAGATGGCGCTTGCAATAGGCAAACATGATCGTTTCCCAACGCCTCCCGCATTTGTCTTCCACTGATTGCTTCCAGGCATTTGTCTTCCACTGATTGCTTCCAGGCATTTGTCTTCGACTGACTGCTTCGATGCACAAGAGAAGAGGGTATGGTGTCTGAACCTTCAAACAACAGAAAGCACTGCCATAGCGACATGATTCAATGACTACCCGGCCGTTTGTTGCCAGGCTGCACTGTTCACACCTTCCCACTTGAGGAATTTGAGTTAGGACAGGGAAGCTGCTTTCAATCCTCACCCCCGAAATTACTGGAATGGCTCTTGAAATCGACTGACCCTTGATCGGCTCAATGACTTATTTTACATCATCAAGACTAAGACTGCCTGTCATCCTCATACTCTACTTCCACCATTTTCGGTGTTCAGCAGCTGAAAAGGCCAGAGTCCCATGCGATACACGCAGCGAAGTGGACCGACCAACAATGAGTTTCCGGCACAATCAGTGGTGTTTCAAATGCTGTGTCACGGTCTTCTGCGCGCTACAGGCTTTCGCATCACTTCTTCGGAAACTCTCGCTGTGAGCACTCTCTTCCCAACGAAAGAATTCAACCGTCCTGACTAATGAGAAGAGCTCCAAAATGCTCGAGGGACATGTTGCAAAAAGGTTATTCAGTTAACGATCTAGAAGATTCTCTTGAAATCCAAATATGGTGGGGCCGCTTGCAATAGGTAAACAGGATCGTTTTGCCAAGCGTCCCGTACATTGCTTCCAGGCATCTGTCTTCGACTGACTGCTTCCAGGCACAAGAGAAGAGGGTATGGTGACTGAACCTTCAAACAACAGAAAATACTGCCATAGCGACATGATTCAATGATTACCCAGCCGTTTGTTGCCAGGCTGCACTGTTCACACCTTCCCACTTGAGGAATTTGTTTTAGGACAGGGAAGCTGCTTTCAATCCTCACCCCCGTAATTACTGGAATGGCTCTTGAAATCGACTGACCCTTGATTGGCTCAATGACCTATTTTACATCATCAAGACTAAGACTGCCTGTCATCCTCATACTCTACTTCCACCATTTTCGGTGTTCAGCAGCTGAAAAGGCCAGAGTCCCACTCGATACACGCAGCGAAGTGGACCGACCAACAATGAGTTTCCGGCACAATCAGTGGTGTGTCCAAATATTGTGTCACGGCCTTCTACCAACTACAGGCTTTCGCACTATGTTACTCAGTTTCCAAATCCAGGAGATTCTCTGCTGCAAGTGCTGACCTTGCATGTTGTCTGATGTGCTAGGCGAGTGTGACTACCCAGTGGAGCCCGTTGAGTACGCTCAACCCAGGTAGCGATCACTGCAAAGCCAAGACGCTGAGCCAAGACTGCTCTGCAGTCATGGTCACCTTTGGTCATATTTTTTTCTCGCATACAAAGTCTTCCAAGATGGTTGGTGATTCGAAAATATTCAACATGTCAACATGTGAAGTCAGCTGCTTCAAACCAAGGCGTTGTTTGCAATATCATGGAAAAAACATTTGGAACTGCCTCAAAATCTGCTTGGTTTTGAACACTTCTGCTCTGGCCTACATTACTGACAAAACCGTGACCCTTGCTTCGGGTGGGAATCAGTCGGAAACCCGAACAAAGGCGGAGAAAGTTAAACTGGCTGCATTTCGCGGTACATCCGTTTGACTCGTCTCAAATCTTCAGTTCACTTGGCTGAAATCCAAATTTTGAAATCCTACGCCCGCATATTTTTTTTGTTCGAATCTTGAGTCCGGACACTCCAAAAACAAGTGGAAAATGGACGTCAGTCGTTGCACGATGGCACATCATTGCATTTGGGTTTGTTCGCCATCCTCCGTGCCTCTCAGTTATCAGCCATGGCAAAGCATCCCAAGGGCTCCTTGCCAGCATTTTGGAAGCATTGAGGGAGTAGTGAAGAATGGTCAGACTGAGATACAGCAAACTGCATGGTTCTTCTAAAACTCAATTCAACATATCCACCGACCCCCATCGGGGCAAGGAGAAGCACGCAAGGGAATTGGAGGCCTCCAAGCACAAGAATTTCAAGAATGGCAAAAATTTTGACAAGAGACTTGCTGGAAAATAACAACAACAATTTGCACACAAGCAGCTGGGGAACGACAAGAAGCAACCACAACAACAACAACAACAACAACAACAACAACAACAACAACAACCAACAACAACAACCACCACCACCACAACAACAACAACAACAACAATTTGTGCAAGAAAATCTTTGTGGAAGATTACCATAAAACCTTTTTGGGAGAAATTGTGAAAAACCTTACTCGAAATGTTGGCAAGAGATGCTTGTGGGTGACTGGAAGAACTGAAGGCAAAGAGGATTGCAACAAAAATCCAACGTCGCAGGGCAGATCCTCTTCGAGTGCATCATCTCTTTGCAAGATCTCTTGACGAAATCTGTTTATTGAGGATCTGCGCACAATCTCTGTGGAAGATTCCAATTTTTGTGTTAGCCGAATTTGAATGGCAAAAAACATTCCCGTCGCTTTCCAGCCGCAGGCAGCCAGAGAAAGCAAACCAGGAAACCAACGTGGAACGCCAACAGTTTCATACCAGAGAAAATGTCAAAATATATCGACCAAAAAACATCCACAAATCGATCAACCAACCAATCGATCAAATCAATCATTCAAAGGATCAATCAACCAATCAAATCAAATCCCATCAAATCACAGCAGAACCGAATCAAAATCAACATCAAGTCGAACCACATCAAATCAAATGCAAATCAAACCAAGTCAAGCCAAACCAAAATCACACCGGATCAAACTCAACCCGCTCAATTCGAATCAAAGCACATCTAAACAAATCAAATCAAATCGAAAACTAAATCCAAGTCAAGATCCAAACCCAAACCCAACTCCAAATCCGATCAAATCAAAATCAAATGAATTCATTTAATTCAGTCAATCAATTCAATCATTTCATGAATAAACCAACCAACCAGTCAAGCAACCTATCGATCAATCAATCATTCAATCAATCAATCGAGCAATCAATCAATCCAGTAATCAATCCACCATCCATCCATCCATCCATCCATCCTTCCTTCGTTCCATCCATCCATCCATCAATCAATCAACCAAGCAATCAATCAATGAATGAATGAATGAATCAATCAATCAACCAATCAATCAATCAATCCATCCATCCATCAATCAATCAAATCAATCATCGCTATCATCTTCATCAATCATCACCAGCCAGCACTCACCAAGACCCACAATCACTCACTGTCACTTCATTTCAACCGACCCTCTCTCCCTACGGGTTTCGTATTCTGCAAAAAAATGCCGCCAACGTGTGGGGTACTACTGGTATCTTTTACCAAGATGCTGTAACTTCGAAAAAAAGAAAAACTAAAGTACGTTTAAAAAACAAAAGCAGAGATCATGGAAAACCAAGCAGCAACTGTAAACAAACGTGAGAAATTGCTTGAACAAAAAACCTTCTCTGCAACAAATACTGCAAAGAACAAAAAGAAAAAACGCAAACAAAACCACGCCAATGCTGCTGAAAAAAAAGAATAGCAGAAAGGAAAGAGTCACCAATTCAACAAGAATGGAGAACAAAATGGTCAACTAGTAAAGAATTCTTATCTGTACAGATTATGCCATTGTTATCCGTTGTTGCTGAATTCATGACATGATGCTTTACCCAAAGTGGATGGACACACTTATCTAGTTTTTGGGCTACATTGTAGTATGACTAGAAAGACCATACAAATATGGTTCCTAAATCATGCTAAATCACCACGATCATTGCGGTCAAGCCGACAGTTGTGCGAGATAGCGCTGGAATGTGAAAGAAAAACACCGTGGTGTAGTGCTAGCTGAATTCAGTGCTACAGATTCGTCAAATGCAACAACGATCAACCTATCCCTGAGTAGTATAATATACCTGATATATCCGTTTTTTGAGAAAACAATAGGACCATGTAAGACTATTGAAATCCAAACTTCTCAAATAAACCAAATGAAACCAGGATCCCTCACCAGTCCTTTCGTCATGAGGCATACTGGCCAGGCGAAGAAATCAATGCTGCACCATCCAGTAATATCATTCTTGGTCATTCACCGTCTCCATCTGTGCTTGGATCATCCAGGGAACTTGAAGATCCACAGCGCGTCATGTTACACAATGTTGGCTCTGGGATGATCGACTATCTCAGAGTCAGCCTCGAAGGCCTCCTGGCGACCTCCCATCCTCTCGAAATACCAACAGTTTCGGAAAGGCTCCAATTGTTGTTTCAGTCATTGTTGTTGGTGATTTTCTGCAGAAATGTGGATCGATTCGACATCTGCTTGGAAGGAAGCAGGTCTCCCTGCTCGCTATGTGGACTGGTCATCTTGAAAACCGTTGTCTGTGGACCCAACGCAATGACTGTGGGCCAAGCCATACTTGCTTTCCCTCAGCAATTCTGTCAGGATTCGACGAGTTGCTTTGTACGAAATACAACGTAGACTCAGTTCAGCATTTAAATCTGCTTTACGTACAGGATCCTCCTTTACACATTGAGGCTGCCCTGCCTTGGAAACTGGGACAATTGACAAATCCGAAGGGTGCAAAAGTTTTCAGACTTTGTATTCACCTGGAATCATTGGCTTTATCGGCTTTATCGTCATTTAGAGGAAAACTGGCAACGACTTCAGCGGCTTCAAAGAAACAGATCTGCCGGTGGCTGGAAAGAAATACTCACGACGTAAAGTCCGGTGACGGTGAGTCTAAGTTTGGAGAATCCAGCCCACACAAATATCCAGTGAAGAAAGCCATGAAACTCATGTCATGATTGATCCTCAAGCGCTCCGCCAGCCATTCCTGGATCAAATCGTGTTGCTGGCATTCAGGTCGAAGATCATGGCAAAAGAAAAATCATCATCTCCGTGCATTTCGTATCTTTGTTTCATCCAAAGCAAGTGAAACGACGCAAAAGTGAAGGAGAGGACAACTCTATCAATCTTGAGCCAGAAAAATGACACACTGACGGACGTTCGCCATGACTGAAAGGAAACCATGTTTACATTGCATGAGCTGAACTTGTATTACTAGTTAGCAAAACTCTGATGTGCTGCCGTAAACCTCAGATCCCTACAACCTCCCCTTGCAACACACACTGTTGGCTTCACCCATTTCGTTTTTCTGCCTGCTCATTTCTCAATGTGCCGGACAGGATCTTCCAGTTGTCCGGAGGATCTGTCACTTCAACGTCCTCGTCCAAGGACGACCACATTCCGGAAAAGTCACCATGAAAAGTGTTTGGTGCCAATGATGGGAGAATCACATAGCACTATACAATTCGTCTACCTTTGATAAATACTCAAAGTAATTGTCAACACAATCAAAATGCCGGCTAAGTGCAACCAGCTGACTGCATGCCTCTGCTAAAGAGATTTGATACGTTCTTGCACGCAGAACTTCTACTGATTCTGAGTCGCAAAATACAGTAAGCAAAATCAGGCCGTAGACTTCCGAAAAGGCCTCTCCACAATGGTGCGGATCTAAGAACAAAGAGGAATTCAAAAAAAGCACCAGAACGAGGGAAAATGCATTTCAAAAGGCAGCTATACATATTTGTAAGCAAAGAAAAGTCCCTCTCTCCCTCATGTCTGTGTCCGCATTCCTGTTTCTGCATATTTGTCGTGCACTACACATGGATAGACAAATTGCCTGCAAAGAGGTATACCTGCATATGGGGATCATGCGACATTGGCTTTGCTTCTTTGATTTGGTGGCAACTTACACCCTCTTCGAACAGCCGACTCTGCAAATAAAGAACAGGGCTACAGAAGTCTTGTGACGGCGAAATGATATGGTGGTTTCATACATGGGGGTGCCCCCCAAATCATTCAATATCAAACGATAAACCACCATAGGATTTTGCAATTATTTTGCAAACACCCCTTGCTTCCTGCAAGCTGCAAGCACGAACTTAAACATTGAGAATGGTAAACACAATCAACCAAGTATAACAGAACCAAGTTAAAACCATTAATGAATCAAGTATAACCACTATCATCACCTGTAACCAACTTGTTCTCATAATCCCCAAAAATGGTGGTTACAACTTTTTCACATAACCACAATGGTTTCAGTTTTCAACTGTTTCACTCTTATCAACTATAACCAACTTTTCCACAGAATCCCGAAAAATGGTGGTTCATCAACTATATCAACTATAACCACTATCATCAACTAGAACCACTATCATCAAATATAACCACTATGATCAACTATATCAACTAGAACCACTACCACTATAACCACCAGTATCTATTGTCAACTAGTATCCACTATAACCACTATTTGTTCAACTAGTATCAACTATTATCAACTATTAAGAAAGTATCATCACTATTATGGGTGTTTCTCAAAATAGGGGACCCCCCAAGTCATCCTTTATTGACCATTTATAGTAATTAAACCAACCATTTTGGGGGTCCCTTATGGCTTGAGAAACACCCAAATATCAACTGTTATCCAGATTAATCAACTAGTATCAACTAGTTAATCAACTAGTATCTATTAGTCAACTAGTATCAACTATTATCCCTAGTTATGATTAAACTATTAAGAAACTATATCCCTAGTTATAATTTCCACTATTATCCTGATTAAACTAGGGATAATCATCACTATTATCAACTGTTCAGAAACCCATCCCTAGTTATCCAGGCGCCACGAGAGCCGGTCCGCTGGTCCGCTGGTCCACTGGAGCGCTGCTGCCCCGGCGCCGGTCCAACCGCGCCGTGGCCGGTCGTCCCGAACCTGGCGCAGGTTCCAAGCAGCGCCAGCCATGCGTTGCCACCCTGTGAAACGTTTCACATTTGCAGGGGAGAATCATTAAGCCATAATGGTGAAATGATCATCATCATCATCACCACCACCACCATCATCATCATCATCATCATCATCATCATGAGGAGGATGATGATGATCATGATCATGATTGATAAACATTTGATTTAGTGAAAGGTTTATTATGAACTGGTAAGTTGCTTTGGTCACTGTTGAAAAGGGTCAGTTGCAAATCGGTGATTCGGTTGGAAATGAGTGATAGCTGGCTTGTGGTGCATGCTGAAACTAAGCTTGGTCAAAAGATGCTGAACAAAGAAGTAGCACGAACGAACAAAAATGAGCAATTGTCACCACTAATCAGCTACTTAACCATGGCTTTCCCTATCAATAATGGCTCTTCGGCTGTTCATTGGTTGGTTCAGGGCTACCACCATGGCGACGGTCGGACAAACTCAGCTAAGCCCCTCGGGAAACGATGACATCCACAGCGGAACTCATCTGGCAGATCAGCGGCCTTTTTTTGCGGAACAAATCTCCTGCACGTTATTCTGTGTCACGGTTCAGGAGACCGCATCGCAACGGGGTAAGGCTTGAAGACATGTACCATCCAAAAGATATGTTTCTCAAGTCAGTTTGGGGTACCCCCAGTTGTCATCCAATGTCAATCATTGATGGGTTATAAACTCATCATAGCTTGGGGGGTCCCCGATTTTGAGAAATCCCCATGTGAATAAATTTGCTGAAGGATGGAACTACAAATCCAAACCACCACCCAACTGATAGTGTCAAGTGCAAATGTGAGGCTGAGAGCACTGTTGCACTCAACTCTCGCACTCAACTCTCATTCCTGCCTGGTGGTTGACCCCGTCATGGAAAATAAATATGCTCGTCAACCAAGCATTTGGTAATAGAATTGGGAAAACTAGCAACATGTCAATCAAAAGCAGAATCAAACCACCGACCAGTTCATTGAATTCGTCAACACCAAGCGGTTCCAAAAATGCAAATCTGCAGCTCAAGGATGCTCATGGTTTCGGGCCCCAGAGCCGGCAGTAGCGGTTGTTGGTGCACCGGAAGGTGCCCCACCAGCCATTGACGCAGGTTACCCATTGGCGACATCTGCCAGGACGAGGTCTAGGCGACGCCTTGGAAGTCCACTCGACTCCGAAGGACTCGGACTGGGACTCCGGCTGAACTCCAACGGGAGCAGCTCCAACGGCAGCATCGGGTCCCTCGGCGGCTCCTCGGCCTCCTTCACTGCCGGGAATGACTCCACTGCTTCTGCTTCCTTTCCTCGGAGATGTGGATCGCTCACAGTGCAGGTTGCAAGGGCAACGAGCACAAGTGAAAGCAGCTTCATGATCACGGCGGGCTGCAGTGGCGCTCTTCGTAAACGTCTGAGCCAAATTTGAGAAGCCAACATGGAGGGCACGATGGCATATTTCGGGGAACCATAGGGAACCCAAAAGAATGGATGGCTGAACGGTGGATGAACATCCTATGAACTCGGTAGTCATGGCTATAGGACTTCGCACAAGGCTTGCCCAGCGCCATGGAACTTGCACTCATCTTGCATCCCCCATCGGCTTCCTTGCTCTTTGGGATGCGAACAAGTTGGTCTCCAACCAAGCAACCCAGCAAGCGACAACGACAGCAGCAAACGCACAAGGACTGCAAGGAAGCCGATGAAGAACTCGAAAGAAGACGGAGGAAGAACTCGTTCAGAAGTGAGACATGGCATCTTTATCTTGACAGGAAGTGGAACTATAAAGCCAACACAAGAGCGTCTTGCAAGACTGGCCCACAAAAGTGTCATACCAAGAGTGTCCCGTAAGAGTGCCGTACCAAGAGTGTCTTACGGAGTGCGGAGATTGTAGATAGGTGAGATCCTTTAGGGGCCCCAGGGGTCTACTTATCGTGTGCACAAGTAGGGTCTGGAGGAGGAGGAGGAGAAGGAGGCTTAGGCAGGGAGGAGCCGCACATGTGACTCTGAGATGTGACCTCACCTGACAGGCAGGGAATAATAGTCTTATTGATGAATTCTATGGTGCTGGAAAAACACGAAAAGTTTGGGAGCAGTCCAATTCACTTGACTTTGCTTCACTGGCAAGGATTTCAAGCAGTGAGAGACGATGGCAGAACACTCCCATCTCAAGTTATCAACAGAAATGTTGGAACATTTCCAAAACATATTTTTTTCTGAAATTGTTCCATTTTCCATATTTTCTAGTGGGTGCTTTTCTTAGCAAATGGTCCAACCAATGGTCATAGTCATGTTTGCCAACTAATTTCCTCTGACTATGCTGCCCCCATCATTCGAGAAGCCCACGGCACCATCAAGACAGTGGGCAACAGCCATCCGTACCGTCCTCTCCTCTGCTGAGCTGTACCCGAAGCGATGAATGCTGATGTCCCTGGCGCCAATCATTTTTAACCACAAAGTTGACGCAAAAGGCAGTGACATGACATGTTCATACATCATTCAAATTCATCGTGTTCAGTCTGGGAAATCTGCTTTAGCTGCGCTTGCGCATACACATCAATCAGGAAAGGCATTGGAAAAAACCATGGAAAGGCAAAATCCGATGGCTGCTTCCATGGTTCAGAGTTCATGCTAAACATTGGCGCCTCCAGGTGGAAATCTTTGCGACCTTTTCCGTCGACATGTCCAAAAAATGCTGCGATTGTGGGCAGTCCAAAATTTCTTCTACTCAGAATGCAATCATATTTACATATAAATATATGTGTGTATGTATACGTACATACGTTACATGGGTGTTTCTCAAAATAGGGGTACCCCCCAATCATCCATTACCAGTCATCTATAGTAACAAACCCAGCATTTTTTGGGCACCCCCTTTGAGAAACCACCACATAGATTATCGAGTCAAATTGATATACGGACAGCGATAGACCATCATCCAGTAACATCTGTTTGCCGTGACTGACAGGGATTCACCAACATGCTGGCCATCTTTTTGGAAAGTCATGAGCCTGCCACACGGCTGGGGTTTTGCGGCTTAGCGACACGTTTAGTTGCTTTGCGATCACGTGATGCAAACCCGTTTGGAACGTGTTTCCGTCTATGTCCATCAAGTCATAATCATGCTTTTCCGATTGGAATTTATTGGAATCCTGGTTGGTCAAATAGTTACGGATCTGGATGGCAAGCCATTCTACTCGAATTCCATTTACGACCCAGGCTATCCATGTGTGCTACCATTGCTTGTACTTGCCCATCTGCTCAAACATCTGCCCCTCCCCAGCTCACATTTTTTCTCTTCAAAAGGAACTCGGTAGTCTTCAAAATGTCATGCGACACTGCACCTTCAAGATACGGACATGTTTCTTTGAGTCGCGTTCTTTGTCTTGAGGCGCACAGGTATCGAAAGCAAGGAGTCACAGAGTTTGGCGACTGCAATGATCTTTTGCAGTCTGTTTGTCGTACGTTTTTTCAAATTATTTTTTTGTTTTTATTTCTTGCAGATTTTCTGTGATTTTTTCCGTCTGCTGGATCGCTCCAGCCAAATCCAAGCTGTAAAATTGCTATTGATCTTCAGCCTACTCACCTCCAAGGTGTCAAGTTAAAAAGTACTGAATCATAAATTTTGCAAATGCCAAGGTGTATGACAAAACATCTTCAATTTTGCTGTCTGTGAACTTTCTGTTCAAGTCTGTGAAGTGTCTGTTTCAAGGGATGCAGGGACGACGCTGTGACCGTGCAAGCAGCCCTGAGAGATCCCAGTGGCCACCAGAGCAAGGCGGTCTCGGCCCAGCCTTTAGAAGTTCCTCGTTCCTCGAAACTGTTTGCAAGCGAACTGCGGCGTGAGTTTCATCCCCAGCATTTGGGTTGGCTCCATCTGGTTTAAGGACTCTCTGAAGATGCTTCTATTTACTTACACTTGTTACGACTTAGATGCAGAGCTGAAGGGGTGTTTCATCACCAGAACTCAAAGGAGCATCTTCTTCGCTTTGAATATTTTGATGTCGAACGTCTATGCACCAGCAGTCAACTTTTACCACTCATTGGCAGCTTGGCAAAACCTTGGACCCCCTTGCACTATGCTCAGGGAACATCAAGCTCAAGCTGTAAGCGACAAATGCTCAGGGAACATCAAGCTGCAAGCTTGGTCTTTCAAAACACCCAAACGGCACACTGGCGCGCACACCAAGGTGGCCAAGGGTTGAGACAAGGCCATTGCCGGAAGAGTTTGAGGACCTACCAGCGTTTGCAAATCGGAACAATTACACCGGAAGATTCATCTGGTCAAACAAGACCTGCGGGCTTCTCAAAAAGATCTGAACGCTTGCCCCGGGCTAAAAGTCAATCGATCTCACACATGCAACCCTGCATCCCCGGTTTTGCAGTTTCCCTTGAAGATAGAATGTAAGTTGAAGAGCTTTGACCTACTGAGACCCCATAAGCAGTGCCTGCATTTGAGTCAATGATATTCTTTTGTTCCTGTGGACGATATGAGCTTTGCTTGGTATCGACAACCTTCCCAATACTGTGCTGACACTCAAAGAGCACGGCAAATACACTTCAGTCATTTTCAGCAATGAGATGAACCTGAGGCTCCCTTCACTGACTTTGACCAGGTATCTGCAAATCAGAACAAATACACCTGAAGATTCACCTGGTCAAACGACACTTGTGGGTTTCTCAAAAAGATGTGAACACTTGCCCCATGCTCAAAGTCAATCGATCTCTGACATGCAAACCTGCATCTCTGGTTTTGCAGCTTCCGTTGAAGATAGAATGTTGGGATGGCGACTGCAGGTTGGACAGTCATGAATTACTGAGGCTCCACAGGCTGTGACACTTCCTATGCAACGAATCTTGCATGCGTCACTTTGAACTTTCAAGGAATGCACGGGGCCCTCGAGTTCTGCTTGATTGCCATTTTTTCCCTTCGTCCGCACACCAAGAACTGCTGCTGACATGCAATGTCGTTTCCAACCCGAACAGCTGTCCAGTTCCAGGCAAGCGGTTTCACACTATTTTTTGGCAATACAGTGCTCAAATCTGACACCCAGACCATAAGTGATAGGCGTCCAAGTTGGATTCCCAAGGCACCACTGGTTCCGAGAACAAAATGCAGGAGTCGATAGTTTTCTCTTGTTCTGGTCGACCATGTAAGCTTTGCTTGGCATCGACAACTTTCCCAATACTCTGCTGACACTCAACAGGGCACGGCAAAGACACTTCACCAAAGATACAGTGTGATGAGCGATCAACGTGCTGAGTGCCAGAGATTCTCGAAGTTTGCTGCTTGAAGCTGAGGGCGGTCATGTTTGAAAACGTCCTTGCTGTAGCCCAGCAGAGACTCCATCCGATGAACCTCCCTTCACCAGAAGAGTTTGACCCATCTGCAAATCAAAACCACAAAAATGAATTGACAAATGTCCAGTCAGCAATATTGATGGCACCTATTATCTGACTAAAAGAAGTCCAATGTTGATATTTTCAGGAAACACATGTACTTCTTAGCAGTTTTTTGACACCCTTGCCGTGGCATGTGGCTTGCGTCCAGCTCCAAGCATTGCGGCAGGCTGCCAGTTGTCCCCAACGCTTGAAATTTGTGAAGAGTAATCCTTGACTTTGCTACCGACTTATGGCCACTCCTGTGCTTGCACTTTCAGGTGGTCTTAATTGTCCTTTTGGTTGCTGGGCTTTGCTCAAGTGTACCAACTGCAGAAAAAAATCAACCTTTTCAATTAGCCTGAATCAAGGATAGGTGGACACTCCAAAGACGCTTGGTTTCGATCGGAAAGGGCACGACAAACCTATGCTGGAGAAGCGGGACCTCTCTGAGAGGCTTGGAACAAGATGCATTTGAGCCAATGGTTTTCTCTTGTTCGTGTGGACGATGTGCGCTTTGCTTGGAATCGAAGACCTTCGAAATACTCTGCTGACACTCACAGGGCACGGCAAACGCGCTTCAGCAATTTTTAGCAATGAGATGAATCTGAGGCTACCTTCACCAGAAGACTTTGACCAGGCATTTGCAAAGCATAACAATCACACCTGAAGATTCGACTTGCGAGCTTCTCAAGAAGATGTGAACACTTGCCCCATGCTCAAAGTCAATTGCTCTCACACATGCAACCCTGCATCTCTGGTTTTGCAGCTTCCCTTGAAGATAGAATGTTGGGATGGCGACTGCAGGTTGGACAGTCATGAATTACTGAGGCTCCACAGGCTGTGACACTTCCTATGCAACGAATCTTGCATGCGTCACTTTGAACTTTCAAGGAATGCACGCGGCCCTTGAGTCCTGCTTGATTGCCATTTTTTCCCATCGTCCGCACACAAAGAAATGCTGCTGACATGCAATGTCGTTTGAAACCCGAACTGCTTTCAGGTTCCAGGCAAGCGGTTTCATACTAGTCTTTTTGCAGTATGGTGCTCAAATCTCACACGCAAACCATAAGTGGTAGGCGTCCAAGTTGGATTCCCAAGGCACCACTGGTTCCGAGAATAATATGCATTTGAGTCAATGGTTTCTTCTTGTTCTGGTTGACGATGTAAGCTTTGCTTGGCATCGACAACCTTCCCAATACTGTGCTGACACTCAAAAAGAAAGGCAAATACACTTCAGTCATTTTCAGCAATGAGATGGACCTGAGGCTCCCTTCACCGACTTTGACCAGGTATCTGCAAATCAGAACAAATACACCTGAAGATTCACCTGGTCAAACGACACTTGTGGGTTTCTCAAAAAGATGTGAACACTTGCCCCATGCTCAAAGTCAATCGATCTCTGACATGCAAACCTGCATCTCTGGTTTTGCAGCTTCCCTTGAAGATAGAATGTTGGGATGGCGACTGCAGGTTGGACAGTCATGAATTACTGAGGCCCCATAGGCTGTGCCACTTCCTATGCAACGAATCTTGCAAGCGTCACTTTGAACTTTCAAGGAATGCACGGGGCCCTCGAGTTCTGCTTGATTGCCATTTTTTCCCATCGTCCGCACACAAAGAAATGCTGCTGACATGCAATGTCGTTTCCAACCCGAACAGCTGTCCAGTTCCAGGCAAGCGGTTTCACACTATTTTTTGGCAATACAGTGCTCAAATCTGACACCCAGACCATAAGTGATAGGCGTCCAAGTTGGATTCCCAAGGCACCACTGGTTCCGAGAACAAAATGCAGGAGTCGATAGTTTTCTCTTGTTCTGGTCGACGATGTAAGCTTTGCTTGGCATCGACAACTTTCCCAATACTCTGCTGACACTCAACAGGGCACGGCAAAGACACTTCACCAAAGATACAGTGTGATGAGCGATCAACGTGCTGAGTGCCAGAGATTCTCGAAGTTTGCTGCTTGAAGCTGAGGGCGGTCATGTTTGAAAACGTCCTTGCTGTAGCCCAGCAGAGACGCCCTCCGATGAACCTCCCTTCACCAGAACAGTTTGACCCATCTGCAAATCAAAACCACAAAAATGAATTGACAAATGTCCTGTCAGCAGCATTAATGACACCTATTTCCTAACCGAAGGAAGTCCAATGTTGATATTTTCACGAAACACCTATACTTCTTGACAGTTTTTTGACACCCTTGCCGTGGCATGTGGCTTGCGTCCAGCTCCAAGCATGTACCAACTGCAGAAAAAAATCAACCTTTTCAATTAGCCTGAATCAAGGATAGGTGGACACTCCAAAGACGCTTGGTTTCGATCGGAAAGGGCACGACAAACCTATGCTGGAGAAGCGGGACCTCTCTGAGAGGCTTGGAACAAGATGCATTTGAGCCAATGGTTTTCTCTTGTTCGTGTGGACGATGTGCGCTTTGCTTGGAATCGAAGACCTTCGAAATACTCTGCTGACACTCACAGGGCACGGCAAACGCGCTTCAGCAATTTTTAGCAGTGAGATGAATCTGAGGCTACCTTCACCAGAAGACTTTGACCAGGCATTTGCAAAGCATAACAATCACACCTGAAGATTCGACTTGCGAGCTTCTCAAGAAGATGTGAACACTTGCCCCATGCTCAAAGTCAATTGCTCTCACACATGCAACCCTGCATCTCTGGTTTTGCAGCTTCCCTTGAAGATAGAATGTTGGGATGGCGACTGCAGGTTGGACAGTCATGAATTACTGAGGCTCCACAGGCTGTGACACTTCCTATGCAACGAATCTTGCAAGCGTCACTTTGAACTTTCATGGAATGCACGCGGCCCTTGAGTCCTGCTTGATTGCCATTTTTTCCCATCGTCCGCACACAAAGAAATGCTGCTGACATGCAATGTCGTTTGAAACCCGAACAGCTTTCAAGTGCCAGGCATTTCAGAGTGCCATATACGGATTTCAAGGGCGCCAAAAGAACACCAACAGCAAGCTGTTGGGAACCAATAATTATCCGATCAAGGATCAATCCCGACATGCAAAAGGCATGCGGTTTCACACTAGTCGTTTGGCAGTACCGTGCTCCAATTCTCACACGCAAACGATGAGTGGTAGGCGTCCAAGTTGGATTCGCAAGACACCACTGGCTCCGAGAATAAGATGCAATTCGAGGGTCGACAAGAGCTTTGCTTGGTATCGATAACCTTCCCAATTCTCTGCGATTGTTGGGCTTGGCTCAAGTGTACCAATGGCAGATGAATCACACCTAAAGATTCATCTGGTCTATAAGATCTGAAACTCAGACTGGCCCATTAAGGCCTTCAAGTGTTCCTGTAATTGTGCTCGTATGTGTCGTCACTCATCAAATTCTCTGACAAAGAACTCCTCTTGGAGGAGACAAGGTGGCAGCAAAAACATGTGTGCGTTTGTGCGCTCACTGCCCGCAAATTGCGTCCCTGTTGGTGGATTCCTGAATCTCTGGTTTTGTAGCTTCCCTTCAACATAGCATGTTGGGAAGGCTTTGCGTGTGACCAGAACATCCGTGGACTTTCATCTTCGAGGCATGATGCTATTGAGGCCACAATGTGTTGACGTAGCTGTTTCTGTGCAGCTTTAACAGCTTTGCAAAGGGTCAGTGGCTGTATGGAAATTGGGCGAGATCTTAGGATATCTTCGGATCCGATGCGGTTAAAGGATCCTTGCCTCGTGGCATGCTTGCCATTGACTGACAGCGGTCAGTCCATCACGAACAGTCAGCTATCAGTCTCAGCAGTCAGGGGAGGCAGGACTGAGAAAACGCAAAGTTTGCCCAACCCCTGGCTGTTGCAACTGAGTTGTTGTTCGAAGAAATCGCAATGAAAGTTGCGTTACTGAAAACTGGACAAATGCGAACGCAAAATCAACGCATGAAATGTGTAAGTCAGCTCCCGAGAACACATCACTGGACAGGACATGGTGAACGGAAATCCAGCATGAAGGTCAGCCTGGGACTTGAAGCACACCTGGACACTGACATCTCGGGTCTCCAGATTTGGCGTCTGGAACACCTGGAATCACATCAAGGGCCATCGACATCACGGCGCGTCCTTTGTTGCCGATGTAAACCAACAGAAAGTGACGATCGCCTGACCCATGTGCCCATGCCCAGCCTGGTCCCGGGCCTTCTTTCAAGGCAGCCAAGCGACGGTTTCGGATCACGGTCGGATCCCAATGAAATTGAAAGAATCGAGAACGAAGAATGAAATAAAATATGAAATGAAGAATGAAAACAACTTTCAAATGTTCCACTTTGCCCAAGCACGGTAACTACCGGAAGCTTGGCAACACCAAACTTGCGTCGGCATCTAACTTCGATTTCATCGCCGCAGCACCAGCTGTAGTCATTCGCCACGTATGCGCTGCATCAGGACTGTCGCCTTAAGCTGCTGCGGGGTACTACAAACCAGCCAGCATTCAACATCAACATTCTTCCTGAACAAGTTCACTTCAGGCACTTCAAGAATGAATGCGAAGCAAAACTATGAGACTGGCAGGACATCGCCAGACTCAGTTTATAGGGTATTTTGCCATGGCTTTCACACCACTTTCGCGGGCTCAGGTTTCGCTTTCGCACACCTTAGGTGACAAAATCATTTTGAAGACTGCAACCTCCCCTTACGATTCTTGCTCGTCAAGGCAAGGAACAACATGAGAAGTTTTTGTGGGGTCCAACAACTACTTGCAAGCATCGAATTCAATGGACAGGGCGACTTGTGTCATAGGCACTTGGGACTCCTGGCCGAAAATGCTCACAGCCGGTTGCAAGAGAACTGCCCCATCTTCTGCTGTCATCCTGGTGTCAACCAGGCTGATTTTTCCGCAGCTGCCAACGCAGACTGAGAGTGCTTGAAGTCCACAAATCGAGGGATGCATGGTAAACAGCATTCACACTACAGTTGTCTATAGTCGGTGGTGTCTGTCTCATCCACACAAGCACCCATGAAGCGACACTTTTATCCATTTGATTGAATGGCCAACAGCTTCTGCCTCCTACGGGAACCAGTTGGAAACCAGCGGGTTTCACTAAGTTGCGGCACTTTGCATGCGATTCTCAGTCACGACAAATTTGAGCAAGGAAGCAACACATTCACCACTTCCGTGCAGTGTGTATCATCCTGGGGCTGCATACAACTTGAGCACTTGGACCGGCATGCACACTGCACTCTGCTCCCATGCCTAGAATTCTTCACCCTCGTCAGAAAGTTTTGAGATTGGGACTTGACCAACTTGACCACTGAGATCTACCAAGGTTGCATGCCGCTACTCGCCGGCGTTCAATATGCTTCAAACAACACTCTTGTGCTGCCAAACTTTCTTGCACATACCAACAGTTACGTCACAGTCCTCCTCTGCCTTTTGTTGCACGCAGCAAACATTGTGTGACTCTGGGGAATGAAGTGAAACAATCTATCTTTAAAGGCTTGAGGCAACTCCTAAGCCCCTCTGAATGCACAAAAAGTTAAATCGGATCCAGCTTTTTGTTGGCTGTTGGCAGGTTCTGCTGACATCCTTTCAATATCCGCACTGACAACTTGGGCAGAGCAAATGCCAAGGAACAAAGAGTTTCACTATTCCTCTTGTCGACTTGCGACTTGTAATCGTCTCATATTCTTGTCTGCGGAGTTGGTGGAATACACTTTGCTCGGTATGTGGATGCAGTCCATTTTTAGGACTGCAACATCAATGGCACCTATTATCTAACTGAAGGAAGTCCAATGTTGATATTTTCACGAAGCGCTTTTATTTCTTAGCATATCTGGCATATCTAAGCAGTTTTTTGACACCCTAGCCCGGGCATGTGGCTTGCGTCCAGCTCCAAGCATTGCTGTTGGCTGCCAGTTGCCCCAAACACTTGAAATTTGTGAAGGGTAATCCTTGACTTTGCTACCGACTTATGGCCACAGTCACTCCAGTGTGTTTTGCATTTTCAGTTGGTTCTAATTGTCTCGTGCGGTTGCTGGCAAGTGTACCAACTGCGGATGAATCACACATGAAGATTCACCTGGTTAAATAAGATTTGAGGGATTTTCAAAAGAGCTCTGAACACTTGCCAACGGTGCCACCTTTGGGCTTTGTGTTCCTGTAATTGCTTGTGATCATATGTGTCGTCACTAATCAAATTCTCTGACAAAAAACTCCTCTTGGAGGAGACAAGGTGGCAGGAAAAATGGGTGTGCGTTTGCACGTTCGCTGCCTGCAAATTCCTGCTGGCGGATTCCTTAGTCTCTGGAACCTAGAATGTTGGGAGACCAGGCAACGCTTTGTGTGTGTGTGTGACCACAACATCCGTGGATTTTCATCTTCGAGGCATGATGCTAGTGAGGCCACAATGTGTTGACTTAGCTGTTTCTGTGCAGCTTGAACAGCTTTGCAAATGTTCAGTGGCTGTATGGAAATTGGGCGAGATCTTAGGATATCTTCGGATCCGATGCGGTTAAAGGATCCTTGCCTCGTGGCATGCTTGCCATTGACTGACAGCGGTCAGTCCATCACGAACAGTCAGCTATCAGTCTCAGCAGTCAGGGGAGGCAGGACTGAGAAAACGCAAAGTTTGCCCAACCCCTGGCTGTTGCAACTGAGTTGTTGTTCGAAGAAATCGCAATGAAAGTTGCGTTACTGAAAACTGGACAAATGCGAACGCAAAATCAACGCATGAAATGTGTAAGTCAGCTCCCGAGAACACATCACTGGACAGGACATGGTGAACGGAAATCCAGCATGAAGGTCAGCCTGGGGCTTGAAGCACACCTGGACACTGACATCTCGGGTCTCCAGATTTGGCGTCTGGGACACCTGGAATCACATCAAGGGCCATCGACATCGCAGTGCGTCCTTTGTTGCCGATGTAAACCAACAGAAAGTGACGATCGCCCGACCCATGTGCCCATGCCCAGCCTGGTCCCGGGCCTTCTTTCAACGCAGCCAAGCGACGGTTTCGGATCACGGTCGGATCCCAATGAAATTGAAAGAATCGAGAACGAAGAATGAAATAAAATATGAAATGAAGAATGAAAACAACTTTCAAATGTTCCACTTTGCCCAAGCACGGTAACTACCGGAAGCTTGGCAACACCAAACTTGCGTCGGCATCTAACTTCGATTTCATCGCCGCAGCACCAGCTGTAGTCATGCGCCCGGTATTCCTTGTATCAGGACTGTCGCCTTAAGCTGCTGCGGGGTAGTACAAACCAGCCAGCATTCAACAGCAACATTCTTCCTGAACAAGTTCACTTCAGGCACTGCATGAATGAATGTGAAGCAAAGCTATGAGACCGGCAGGACATCCCCAGCTTCAGCTTGCACAGCTCAGTCAGTCCATCCGTTTTTGAATCACCGGCCGTTGGAGACTTGCCCCTGAACATGTCCGGAACTTTGCAACGTTACTTTTGGGATCCCCCGTAATATTTTGCTTCCCTTTTTTGAAGCCTGTTCTAGAGATACAAAAGGGGCCTACATCAGGTCTGCAACAGCACGGCATCATTTGAGACTGCTGGTGAATACCCTATGATGGATCTCTAATAATCGATAGGGTCTTTCGCCACGGCTTTCTTATCACATTTGCACGTTCGCACACTTTAGGGGGCAAGTTTCGCTTTCGCGGACCTTTCGCGTGGAAAGGGAATTCTTCATAAAGAAGCTTTCGAAACCATTCGTCAAGAAGTTTTGCTTTCGCAACCTCTCACACACAAGCATTTTGCTTTTGCAAAACAAATGCCAAGGCACAAAGGATTTCTCTATTCAGGATCCATCCATGTTTGAATCACCCCATCCGTTGGTAACTTGCCCCATTCAATGGACTGTGCGACTTGTGTCATAGGCACTTGGGACTCCTGGCCGAAAGTGGCCACAGCCAGTTGCAAGAGAACTGCCCCATCTTCTCCTGTCATCCTGGTGTCAACCAGGCTGATTTTTCCGCAACTGCCAACGCAGACAGAGGGTGCTTGAACTCCACAAATCGAGGGATGCATGGTAAACAGTAGATCTACGCTACGATTGTCTATAGTCGGTGGTGTCTGTCTCCTCCACACAAGAACCCATGAAGCGACACTTTTACCCATTTGACTGGACGGCCTCCAGCTTTAACCTCCTACGGGAACCAGTTGGAAATTGGCAGATTTCACAAAGTTGCAGCACTTTGTGCGCTTTGCATGCGATTCTCAGTCACGACAAATTTGAGCAAGGAAGCAACAAAGTCACCACTTCTGCGCAGTGTGTATCATCCTCGGGCTGCACACAACTTGAGCACTTGGAACGGCATGCACACTGCACTCTGCTCCCATGCCTAGAATTCTTCACCCTCGTCAGAAAGTTTTGAGATTGGGACTTGACCAACTTGACCACTGAGGTTTACCCAGGTTGCATCCTGCTACCGGCAGGCGTTCAACATGCTTCAAACAACGCTGCTGTGCTGCTAAACTTTCTTTTGGCGGAAAGGGCTCAACTTGCACTGGGCTTCACCGAACTCGGGCACTCACCAAAAGGAAGCAACGGAATTCCTGTGTAGCAGGCAACTACATCTCCAAGAGCGAGAGTGCTTGCACATACCATGAGTTACGTCACGGTCCTCCTTTGACTTTTGTTGCATGCAGCAAACATTGTGTGACTCTGGGGAATGAAGTGAAACCATCTATTTTTTAAGGCTCGAGGCTACTCCAGAGCTCCTCTGAATTCACAAAAAGTTAAATCGGATCCAGCTTTCTGTTGGCTGTTGGCAGGTTCTGCTGACATCCTTTCAATATCCGTACTGACAACTTGGGCGGAGCAAATGGAAAGGAACAAAGAGTTTCTCTATTCCTTTTGTCGACTTTCAACTTGTCATCGTCTCACATTCTTGTCTCCGGAGTTGGTGGAATACACTTTGCTTCATATGTGGATGCAGTCAATTCCTAACACTGTAACCTCGAATTGCAATTCTTGCTTGTCAAGGCAAGGAACATCAGAAGTTTTTGGGGTCCAACAACTACTTGCAAGCACTCTGGCGTCCAGAATTCTTGGCCCTCATCAAAAAGCTTGACATTGGGATTTCAGGGATTTTGAGAGCTCCTCTGAATTCACAAAAAGTTAAATCGGATCCAGCTTTTTGTTGGCTGTTGGCAGGTTCTGCTTACATCCTTTCAATATCCGTACTGACAACTTGGGCGGAGCAAATGCCAAGGAACAAAGAGTTTCTCTGTTCCTTTTGTCGACTTGTGACTTGTGACTTGTCATCGTCTCACATTCTTGTCTGCAGAGTTCGTGGAACACACTTTGCTTCAGTATGTGGATGCAGTCCATTTTTAAGACTGCAACCTCCCCTTACAATTCTTGATCGTCGAGGCAAGGAACATCAGAAGTTTTTGTGGGGTCCAACAACTACTTGCAAGCATCGAATTCAATGGACAGGGCGACTTGTGTCATAGGCACTTGGGACTCCTGGCCGAAAATGCTCACAGCCGGTTGCAAGAGAACTGCCCCATCTTCTGCTGTCATCCTGGTGTCAACCAGGCTGATTTTTCCGCAGCTGCCAACGCAGACAGAGGGTGCTTGAACTCCACAAATCGAGGGATGCATGGCAAATAGTATATACACACTACAATTGTATATAGTCAGCGGCGACTGTCTCATCCACACAATCACCCATGAAGCGACACTTTTACCCATTTGATTGAATGTTCTCCAGCTTCTGCCTCCTACGGGAACCACTTGGAAATTGGCAGATTTCACAAAGTTGCAGCACTTTGTGCACTTTGCATGCGATTCTCAGTCACGACAAATTTGAGCAAGGAAGCAACACATTAACCACTTCCGTGCAGTGTGTATCATCCTCGGGCTGCACACAACTTGAGCACTTGGAACGGCATGCACACTGCACTCTCCCATGCCTAGAATTCTTCACCCTCGTCAGAAAGTTTTGAGATTGGGATTTGAATGATTTTGGCCTGGGATGACAAATCATGTTCTTTCGAGGTTTTTCTTTGAAACGAAAGGAACAGAGATCTTTACAAAAAATTGTCTGTGGTTTCAAATCTGCGCATCTTGCAGGACAGCCATCTATCTTTTTCAGGCACTTTACTGTTGGGATAGGCATTTCGGACTCCTGGCCGAAAATGCTCACAGCCAGTTGCAGGAGAACTGCCCCGTCTTCTCCTGTCATCCTGCTGTCAAGCAGGGGGATATTTCTTTGCTTAAAGTCCACAAATCGAGGGATGCATGGTAAATAGTATATATCAACAGTACAGTTGTCTATAGTCGTGGTGTCTGTTTCATCGGCACAAGCACCCATGAAGTGACACTTTTTCCCGTTTGATTGAATGTTCTCCAGCTTCTGCCTCCTACGGGAACCACTTGGAAATTGGCAGATTTCAAAAAGTTGCAGCACTTTGTGCACTTTGCATGCGATTCTCAGTCACGACAAATTTGAGCAAGGAAGCAACACATTCACCACTTCCGTGCAGTGTGTATCATCCTCGGGCTGCACACAACTTGAGCACTTGGAACGGCATGCACACTGCACTCTCCCATGCCTAGAATTCTTCACCCTCGTCAGAAAGTTTTGAGATTGGGACTTGACCAAGTTGACCACTGAGATCTACCAAGGTTGCATGCTGCCGCTACTGGCCGGCGTTCAACATGCTTCAAACAACGCTGCTGTGCTGCTAAACTTTGTTTTAGGGGAAAGGGCTCAACTTTCACTGGACTTACCAACTCGGGCTCTCAGTGAAAGGAAGCAATGAAATTCCTGTGTAGCAGGCAACTATATCTCCAAGAGCCAAAGCGCTTGCAGATACCAAGAGTTACGTCACAGTCCTCCTCTGCCTTTTGTTGCATGCAGCAAACATTGTGTGACTCTGGGGAATGAAGTGAAACAATCTATCTTTAAAGGCTTGAGGCAACTCCTAAGCTCCTGTGACTGCACAAAAACTTAAATCGGATCCAGCTTTCTGTTGGCTGTTGGCAGGTTCTGCTTGCATACTTTCAATATCCGTACTGACAATTTGGGCGGAGCAAATGCCAAGGAACAAAGAGTTTCTCTATTCCTTTTGTCGACTTGCGACTTGTCATTGTCTCACATTCTTGTCTGTGGAGTTGGTGGAATACACTTTGCTTCAGTACCTTGAGCTTCAAAACCCTAGAAAAACGTGGTGTCTGCAGGGAAACCCCGGGTTTGTTGGGGAAACCCAAAGTTTCAAAAAGCAGGATAACAAATACTGGCTTGTACAGGATAAAGACGGGGCTTGTACGGGTAAAATACAGGTTGTACTGAATGAAACCCGGGGTTTGTATTGAAAACCTGGGTGTTTCCTTACATAGGCATGGAAACCCGAGGTTTTCATTTCAACCCTACAAATTTGTAGGGTTTTGAAGCGTAGGGTATGTGGAGCAGTCCATTTTTAAGACTACAACATCAATGGCACCCATAATCTAACTGAAGGAAGTCCAATGTTGATATTTTCAGGAAGCGCTTATATTTCTTAGATTTTCTTAGCATATCTGGCATATCTAAGCACTTTTTTGACACCCTAGCCCGGGCATGCGGCTTGTGTCCAGCTCCAAGCATTGCTGCAAGCTGCCAGCGGTCCCAAACACTAGAAATTTGTGAAGAGTGATCCTTGACTTTGCTACCGACTTATGGCCACTCCTGTGTTTGCATTTTCAGTTGGTTCTAATTGTCTCGTGCGGTTGCTAGGCTTTGCTCAAGTGTACCAACTGCGGATGAATCACACTGAAGATTCACCTGGTCAAATAAGATTTGAGGGTTGTTCAAAATAATTCTGAACAGTTGCCAACAGTGCCATCTTCGGGCTTTGAGCAAGGCTTTAGCCCAGAACGGCCCAAGTGTTCTGACAATTGTGATCATATGTGTCGTCACTAACCAAATTCTCTGACAAAGAACTCCTCTTGGAGGAGACAAGGAACATCAGAAGTTTTTGTGGGGTCCAACAACTACTTGCAAGCATCGAATTCAATGGACTGGGCGACTTGTGTCATAGGCACTTGGGACTCCTGGCCGAAAATGCTCACAGCCGGTTGCAAGAGAACTGCCCCATCTTCTCCTGTCATCCTGGTGTCAACCAGGCTGATTTTTCTGCAGCTGCCAACGCAGTGGGAGTGCTTGAAGTCAACAAATCGAGGGATGCATGGCAAACCTTATATACGCTACAATTGTCTATTGTCGGTGGTGTCTGTTTCATCCCCGCAATCACCCATGAAGCGACACTTTTACCCATTTGACTGGACGGCCTCCAGCTTTAACCTCCTACGGGAACCAGTTGGAAATTGGCAGGTTTCACAAAGTTCAGAAAGTTTTGAGATTGAGATTTCACCACTGAAATCTCTACCAAGGGCACCTGCTACCTGCAGGCGGGCACCATGCTCCAAGCATCGTTGCTGTACTGCCAAACTTTCTTTTAGTGGAAAGGGTTCAACTTGCACTGGGCTTCACTGGGTTTCACTGAACTCGGGCACTCACCAAAAGGAAGCACTGGAATTCCTGTGTAGCAGGCAACTACATCTCCAAGAGCGAGAGTGCTTGCACATACCAAAATTCTTCACCTATCTATCTTCAGAAGGCTTTGAGATTGGGATTTGCAGATTGCACAGAGCAAGTCCTGAAGGCTGAGGCTTGCATTACAGCCTTTAGCAGACAGAGAACCGAACCACGTAACGGGGTCGATTCTGAACCGGAAATGGCTTTCCGCCCAATGTTTGGATCACCACTTTGAAAGTGTCGTCAACATAGCGGCTGTGCCACTTTCTCCAAGGAATTCCAAGGACATAAGACTTTTGCCTGTGCTGGTCACAGTGTTGAAGTCGGCGCTCAATCATAGTCATAGGTCGACAAGTCTCTCAAGGAGCACTTTCTATCTGCCAGGAGTTGCATCTGAAACGGCGAGAGCCGTCTGGTGGTCACCTCGCGGACACACTGATGCGAGCTGAGCCGAGCTTAAAGTTGAACACATGGCAAAGTGAAGATCGCTTTCGATCAACTTGTTTCTGTCTCCTTAGAGTCTCCTTGGCTGGTACAGGTTCAGTTGGTTCAGTTTTAGACCCTTGAAGTTGTTTTTGATAGAAAGCAACAAGGGATTCCCATGACTTCTTGCTCTCCAGCTGCAAACAATGAAACCTGAACTGTTTTCTGAGCGATTTGAAGCCGTGCATGTCACCTGAGACACCCAAGACCAGCGCTCTGCCATAGCATGATCTTAGAGCAGCAAAGTTTTTTTGCCAACTTTGCATCTCGCTGAAAACGTGAAACTCTCTGAACTTTCCTCATGGTCGAGGCAAAAAGTTGATGTCCGAAAAGCCTCGTCTTGTCAGTTGAATGCAACGGGCTTGATCACCGCTTGACGTGGAATCGATGTTCACCGAGATAAACCACGGCATGACATGCTGACTGTACTCCTCGTTTTTTGGGAGATGATGGAGATAGACATCGCTCTTGCCACATGTGTTTCAAGGTGGGTCATCTAAGAGTCTGGGATGATAACAAGCACCCGACACCCGTTCTGGTTCTTGACAATGCTCTACTTTTGTCTGCAGGGTCGCTACTCAACAGCAAACTGTACTTTTCTCGCGCCTGCTCCATTTGGGCCTTATTTCCACACGGCGGGCAGTGCACATCGCATCAGATGGCTTTTGTTACGAGCCAAATGTGGCTTGGGCTGTGCTTGCTTCATATTGACCAGAGCAAACCTTTCTGCAGGCCATGTGTGGGCCTCAACTGCCTCCAGAGATTTGAACTACAAGCTTGATGATACACCCCCTACGACGGCTCACAAAAAATAAGTTCAAACATCTATCGAAGTCACAAAGAGCCTAACAAACTTGGTCGCGAACTGAGCAATTCCTTGAGCGAATGGCTCATGCTTCCGAACATTTTTCCAGCTACTTTTTGACAGTGGGATGAGCTGGGAAATTGGGAGCTTGAAGAGAAACTAAGCAAATGGCATTTCAGATTTACTGAGACAGGACTTGACACCTAATTTTTACATCGCAACAAAATGGCACGGAAACTTTGGAAAGGTTGCCCCGCTTCAGTTTCCTCATGCAGATGTAGTTAAATCTCTGCTCCGTCTAAGCTTGATTATCCCAACGCACGACTGACAAAGTGACCACGCTTGACATGGCTGTGATATGCTGTGATTGTAAAAACCTTTACACTTACATCAGTTTACACTACACCCAAAAGGGTCTGTCATACCTGGAATGTCCTTCTGTGCTTGAGTGCGTGTCATACAATCTGCTGCATAGCTCGGGAGTTTCTGTCTTGCTGACTTTTTACAATTTAAAGAATCTTTGTGGAATAGCAGCAGAAAAGTTGAAGGCTCAAATCTGTTTCTTCTGAATTCTGAAACCTCCTTCAACAGGCGCGAGAGGAGACGACAGGAGATGACAGGAGATGACAGGAACCGACAGGAGAAAACAGGAGACGACAGGAGACGAAGGGTGATGGATTCCTTGACGTGCTCACGACCTGGTCAGATCCGGTCACTGGCTAGCACCTTACCTGTTGAGCTTGTGTTTTCTAAGTTTTGGTCGACACTTGGAACTGATCGTCACAACTACACTCGCCCGTGGTTTCACCATTAATTCAGCTTCAATCGTCTCGTCTGCTCGAAGCCAGCCTCAGCCGTAAGAGCCTTTGCAATGGCAAAGAAGTCACACATGATCTTTCACTCCTTCGGACCGTCCACCAAATTTTCGCAGTACCATCTTCATCACTTTAAAGAGCTTGAAGTTGTCAAATACGTTGTCACCCCTCGCTGGAAAGGCGGCTGGCCATCACAGGTTGCCATAGCAGCAACTCAAATGCCTTGGAGAGTTTTTTGATGCTTTAGCAGATCGAATAAACCTCCGTTTGAAGGCAGGCAATCGCCTCAGCAAAAGGGTGTAACACAGGTAGAAAATCCATGTCTCAGAGGCTTAGGACTCTAGGACATCTTACGACACTTGAAATCAGATCTAATTTGGCAAGTGATAGATATCATCAATGCTTCGATCTTCAACGTGAGCACGTTACCCTGGAGAGCGCTTCGACAACAGCAATGACGTCGCAAGCCAAGCTCTTGGCACTTGCTCTGCTGTCAGGTCCACGATGTGGGCGTGGCTCGTTCTCCTTTCCCTCCTGTTCCTCCCAGGTGCATCAAAATGCTGGACGTGCGCTCGATTTTGTTCTCTGCAAACCATCTGCCCGCATGGTTCAAGGCAGGGCAAATCCATCATGGACAAGGCATCATGACCAGCATTGATAGCTTGGACAACGGCAAGGACTTTGCAACAACTGCAGGGCCCGCGCTGCCCTCGCCGAAGCAGTTTAAACTCGGAAGACAAAACTAAGCACAGGCGAAATTCATGGACACTATGCATACTTTGTGATTGCAAGACTCTGCAGTTGGATTCACTCAACGTGATTCTGCAAATTGTGCCAAGCTCTACAGCTGCAAAGGATTGTGTGAATATCAGCTTTGGTCATCAACACTGCAGGCGTCCAGGAAATAGTCCAAGTTCATGGAGTATTCATTGAGTCCATCGCATGCGAGTGCTGAACGGACAAACTTGAAAGCTTCGGCAGCCTCAGCAGCTCATGAAGCTAAGCTCTTAGGCCGACCTTCAGATGAACTTCTTCAAGGCAAACTGGCTGCCGCAAAGGCTGCCAGCTGCCAGCTTTGATCAACGAACTAGAGCAGTATCTCATCAATGGAGCACTGGCGCCAACCAAACAGCTCTCAACATCAATCACGGCTCTGTGAACCAAATGCAGCGTACCATCTGTCCCACATGTGTCTTTTGCACCAAGGCAATTCTGATACGCAAACCTGAAAAAAGGTTCACACAACGTCTTCGAAAGCTCCAGAGTGGACACGCTAACGCCTTGGCTAGCAGACTCAAGGCCGGGCTTTGAAGGTTTTGGCTTGGCGAAACCTCTTGACATGCCGTGGGCAGCGCCGTGCTTGGCGATGCCGCACTTGGCTTAGCTGCAACCCAACACCGGTAGCTATTCTGTAGGCCGAGTCAGTGTATCTTGTGAAATTCAGCTGCGAATGTGAGGGACAACCAGCCATAGTTTCATCGAACCAACCACAGGGGCCATAGTTGCGAACCTCCAGCGAGTCACAAAGCTAGCTGTTTGATGTGTCTCAAGAAGATGGCTGCCACTGGGTCCTGCTTTCCACGATGGTCACATCATCTAGGGACCTTTTTTTTGACCCGTTTTGGCTTTAAGGGCCTGAGATCTATTAGGATTCTAACCTGTTGCTGAGACTCTTGCACCTATATCGCAACGTCACCCTTTACAGGATGCAGGCCAGATTGATTTGTGCACATCTATGATATCTAAGCCATATCTTGATGACTTGCTTTTGGATGCTGCTCAGGTTCAGACCTATGGCAAATCATCAGCACTAAGTTTTCAAAACAGTTTCTGATGCTTAGGAGATGCCGGGAGATTTTCGTAAGCGCGAAGAAGCAAAAGTGCATCTCTAATACATTAGGGTCTCAATAGTCAGGATCCTAAATGCTGCACAGATTTATTGGGTATCGAAATCAACACGCATCATGGACATGGCTTAGCTTGCTTCCAGGTTCATGTCGATGGCTACGCATTCAAGGGGACGATTGCTTGCCCAACCTCAGGAACAAGGCGGCGTCAAGAACTCCTAGAGCAAATAGAATTCAAGTTGATTGCTGCAGTGAAATGCTGCCGCGTGCAATAGGTCTGTAAACATGCTCGTTTCCCAACACCTCCCGCATTTGTCTTCGACTGATTGCTTCCACGCATTTGTCTTCGACTGATTGCTTCCAGACATAAGAGAAGAGGGTATGGTGTCTGAGCCTTCAAACAAGAGAAAACGCAGTCATGGCGAAATGATTGAGAGACTGCCCGGCCGTTGGTAGCCAAGTTGCACTGTTCACACCTTTGCACTCGAGGAATTTGAGTTAAGACAGGGAAGCTTTCAATCCTCATCCCAGAAATTACGGGAATGGCTGTTGAAATCGAATGACCCTTGATTGGCTCAATGACCTATAAGACTGATCATGCCTGTCATCCTCATACTCTGCTTCCGACCGTTTTGGCGTTCAGCAGCTGAAAAGGCCAGAGTCCCACGCGATATACGCAGCGAAGTGGACCGAAAAACAGTGAGTTTCCGGCACAATCAGTGGTGTTCCAGATGTTGTCTCACGGCCTTCTGCGCGCTACAGGCTTTCGCACCACTTCTAGGGAAACTCTGGCTGTGAGCACTATGTTTCGAACGAAAGCGGGTTTGCATTCAACCGCCTTGTCTAATAAGAACAGCTCCAAGATGCTGGAGGCACATGTTGCAAATGTTATTCAGTTTCAAGATCTAAAAGATTCTCTTGAAATCCAAATATGGCGCACTGAAA